>JAEIGP010000828.1:0-284127 GCA_018904095.1 Zaprionus ghesquierei
ATTCCTGGAGGTTTGTGGGGCACCACATTGGTGTATGTAGCTCCCCTGACTTTTATGTATACTCGTAGTTATACCTTCTGCAGGTACAACTGGATATTACTTGCGGTCAATTGTTACTTGCTCGTTTGAATGATATTGAAAACTTTTATAGTTTCAGAACAGAAGTCAGAGGCTCCTTCTATGAGTACATTTCGCTCGAGCATTAAGCACCTACACTTTCATCTAAAAATTTTATCAAAGGATATGTGGAGAGTCTACTGGATGGAAACTAAGCTCCATAAGAATACCTGAAGCTCCATTGACAAGACCATCTGCTGTCTCTATATTGACCGTCATCATGTACTTTGCAGTGGTGCCTTCAAGAAAAGGGTAGTACAAAGCCCTTGGGTTTGAGACGTTTTAAATCTTTTCACAGATTCTAAAATCCTAGTCTTAGCTTCTAAATTAAGATGTGCAGCTTTCACTGAATCGAGAGCTGTTGATGTAGAATGATCCGTAGGGATCGAGATTAAGTTTAGCAGTGTTGAAAATGTTCGTATCCTCATTTCTTAAAAACAAATGAATTGCTTCATTTGGAATTTGGTCTGGGACCGAAACTCGAGACCCTAAGTAATCCTATATCTTCTTCTGTCATTTGACCGGATGCCATATTATTAAGCGCTAGTGCGAAGAAGCGATCGTCTCGCTGTCGCATAATCTCATTGAGCTCAATAAACCTAAAACTATCCCAAAGAGACGACCCCACTGTATGGGTCATGCGACGATGAAGTGGATTGGAAAATCAACGATCCCCAACAGGACGTGCTGTCGGGAAAGGTCGCCGGAAAGGTCACTGAGATTCCTCTAAATGAGGTTTCTCTGTTATCACAAATTTGTTTAAGACACGCATCCAAATGTGATAACATTTTGGCACCGACCATTGATATTTCATCAATAATCAATAACTTTAGATCAATTAACTTTGCGCGAAGAGTGTTCAGCAGATCAGCTCCTAAATCTTTAAAGGATGACCCCGACTGATTCACTGGAAGTGAAAACATGGAATGGAGTGTAGAACCTCCAATTCCGAAAGCAGCTTTTCCTGTGGGTGCACACAACAGGATTTTAGCGGTCGTGGGGTCACATCCCGGTCTACTAATATACAATTGGGAAAGGGACTGAAAAATTCATGATATTAACCTACTTTTGCCAACACCTGCTCCGCCGCCTACAAACTCATGAAATACTATATTCTTTTTTGCATTATGCAATACATGGGTTAAAAAAGGTTTTTGCTTCAAATTTAAGGATCTAGCTACGCTAGCTAAGTTGTGTGGCGATATAATTGGCGGGAGCTTAATTATTCGGATCGTATTTTCCGAATCTTCAGCGTTGTCCGTGGCATCGATATTTAAAACATTAATTTGGGAACTAATTTCAGGGATTGCTAATGCCCTAAACTGGCTATCTAAGCCATCAGCCTGATTAGCCTCTTCTACATTTTGCTCATCTTGTATTGCCCTCCTAAGCACGTCTTCTAGATCTTCTAATATGTTATACTTCCTATAATGAAATTGAATTAATTCTAGATTTTGTGAATATATATATTCACAATTGGCCTGAAGCAACTCTACCTGCTCATCTCTCCACGGATAATATAGCATTACTAGTTCCTCAAAGTAGTTCGCTCTGTCAGCATTCAGATTGAACTTCCTAAAACGAATAATCGCCGGTTTGGTCCTTTCCCTAATAAAACCACTGCTATCGCGAAGAGGATAAAATAATCTCCCTAGCACCGCATTTTCTTCATCTTCCTCGTTATCGGAACCTTGACGAGATGCCCTACATGTTCTCGAAAAATTTTAATTTGCAGCAAAGTCGGCTAAACACAGGCCTTCGAGACTATCTGGCCGCTGAATATAGTGATCCAGCATTCCTACAAGGAAAATGAATCCTGATTCATATTTTCCAACTGTTGTTTAGGCTTGAGCATTCGAACTCTCTGCTCTGGTCGGGAAGTATTAATATAAACTTCGGCGTTGCTAGTCTCAGACAATCGCATACCTAAACAACAGTAAGCGGCTTCCTGAGCAGAAATCTCAGTGCCGAAAATAAATTTATGGCCAATATGCTGTAGCTTCTGCCTGATGCTAAAGTTTCGGTTGTGAATCTCGTTCATGGCTTCACGCATCAGCTTTGAAATTCCCCTTTGAGATTTGTTAATGTAATTGATAATATAACTACAGCAAGCATAAGGGTCCAATATGAACTGAATATCCATGTTGGCCCTTTGCATTGAAAGAATGTGTTTATTATACGCGTTAACGTTAATGGCTGCAAATGTTCTCTTAAGCAATATTTGAGGCTTCTTTAAGCCAGACCTTATTGCTAATAAATAGTCCTCGTAACTGAGGCTCACTTGATCGTGAGTTAGAAAATTTTTAAAGTCACTTAAATTTTGTATTAATTCAGAGTCAACCGGGGAAGTTATAAAGCTCTGAATTTTCTTAAAGTGCTCGCGATGAAGAGAATAATTTTCCGAATCTTCGGCAAGTGGACGAAGAATTTCGGTTCGTGGCATTGGAAAATACGGAATACCAAAGCGACAAATAGAGTTACCCCTCACTTCACGCATACATGAATGTCCGTGATTGTGCTTTTGATATTCTATATACTGAGCTAGTTCAATATTTGTAGAATCAGTGGTAATAAATTGATCGATGAAGGCTATTACAGAAGTAACAGTCGCTTCGATCTCAAAATCCACTGAAGGGGCATCTTTCAGCCAAAACATGCCATGAATATGAGGCGAACCTCGTTGTTGGAACTCAACTCGCCAATAGTACTTGATAACAGGGTGATTCCCGAAAACACCCCCCTCTCTTCGAAAAATTTTTAAAAGCTCACGAGCCCGGTGTTCAAAATACCTAGCACAAGTTACAGGATCTGACCTAATTAACCTAGCCTTTTCTGTAAAACTAAAAGTGTAACTTGTTGTCTATCTACAGTTTCTTTTAATAAAACGAGCAATTCCGTCCATCTTGTCTCAGCAGCTGACAAGGTGATAAAAAAGGTTGGCAAGCCGAACTGACGTATCATAGCCATTACCTTCTTTTTCTCTGCTTCCCAATGAGCAGAAGATGTACGAACACCTTTTAATACCCTATATCCCTCATCGTGAAGAATTATGCTATTTAAGCTATCCTCATTCAAAACGTTAGCCGCTGTAATTGGGCGTGAGGCGCTCTGCTTCCTTAAGCAAATGGTAGTGTTGTTGCGAATTTGCAAGAGCTCCAATTTCTTATAGTTGAATAAAAGTTTATCTATTCTACATCCTCTTCTATCTACATTTCGGAGCTCTGGTCGTATAGTTTTGGAAAAACTAAGCGAAGAAGATCTTTTTTGCCGGCATATAAAGTTGGAAATGCTAACTCTTCCGAGTCAGCATCGAGAATCATGTCTAGGGGTCTTTGGCCTTCACCAGGAGCAAGGGTGATTCTCGGCATGGCAGCACTATCTACCTGATTATTCTCAAGCAGGGTTTCTTGACCCCCAGGATTGAGCTCCTCTATCTCAGCGTCATCTTGCGCTTGAGCTGGATCTTGAGCAATTCGCTCAAAGCCCTCTACTATATCTGCGTCTGCTTGAGATGCTATGAATGGAACAGTCTCGGTTGTATAAAAAAGCCAACCACTGTTCGTTAACGACTACACTATACTTCCTATACAATTCTGTAGTCACTAAATACCTAATTTCTTCAGCAATTTTCAGGGTCTAATGGTTTCCGCCATGAAATCATGGCTATATTCCATTCTGCGTTTGAGGTGGAGCTGAACAACCTCAGCCTCATGAAAAGCTCGTGGGAGGGAAGTCACGATATTGCTTATCAGGTGGGACATTGACAACAGCTCCTTTAATTGCACTTTGACGCTCATGACCTAACGACTTGATAATCATAAATGGAAGGCGAGGAGAAATAAGGCGTTCCTCTAATGGAGTAAGGCCTTTTAGGCATTCGGGCAAATGAGGAAAATCCTAATCCATTTAAAACAAAAGTCTTTGGTTTAAGATTAGATCTAATATTGCGGCAGCATGATTTACAAAACGTGAGGAAATCGTCAGGTGAAGGGAACTGACTTTCAATATGGAATATTTCCGCACTAAAATCGCAATTATCTACTATGAAAGAACGTGGTATCCTTCCTACCTGATGAAACCACAGGCCTTTACATGAAAGGCAAATTTTGTTTGGCCCTAACTTAGCTACTCTATTAAAATTCTCTATTAGCGATTCTAAAATTGTCGGACGAGGCAAACTATCGTCTTGAAAGCTATTCGCACGCTCCTCTCTATTATGGGCAGCATTACGACGGTTTTTCATGCTCCCTATTTTCACTATTTTCCCTATACTGACTAACTCTTTGACTCAGCCTTCTCAAGGCGTCAACTGCTGCTTGTCGTGCCAATAACCGAGCACTTCTTCGTGCTGCGGTATTTCGCACTTGCTCAACAATCCTCCGAGTAAGATTGTTCCTAACCTGTGACCTGTTAACCCTTTCTAACTCTCGCTCTAATATTCGGCGCTCAACATCTGTCCGCCTAGCTGTCCGATTAGCGGTATTTCGTCTCTGTTCGTTGGTCCGGTACTCTAGGTCGTTTTCTTCGTTGGCGCCTGCGTAATGTGTCAGCCTGCTGCTCAGGCCGCCTAACAGTTGGGTCAGTTCGTCGCTGTTGTCTCGAAGCTGAATTTCTCTCCTATTCTTCTGCCCTGTACTCCGAATTTCTCCTACGGTTCGATCTACGTAAATTATCAGCCTGCTGCTCAGCCTGTCTAAAAGTAAGGTCAGTTCGTCGCCGTCGCCTTAAGTTAGAATTTTGAACTTGCTCTACAGCCCTGTGCTCTAAGTTTTGCCTACGATGTGATCTGCGTAATGTGTCAGCCTGCTGCTCAGGCCGCCTAACAGTTGGGTCAGTTCGTCGCTGTTGTCTCGAAGCTGAATTTCTCTCCTGTTCTTCTGCCCTGTACTCCGAATTTCATCTACGGTCCGACCTACGTAATCTATCAGCCTGCTGCTCAGGCAGCCTATAATTTTTGTCAGTTCGTCGTTGCCTTCTTAACTGTGAATTCCTACTTTGTTCGTTACCCCTATGGTCCTCGTCCTGCCTTTTAATTGATCTCCGCAGAGTATCAATTTCCTCTCAAGGTGCCGATATTCTACGTTTGTGCGTCTCTCGCGCCTGTTTTCCCTATCAGCTATTTGCTCACGCAAACTTACCCGCGTAGAGCGTTTTCTTATTGAGCGCCGCTGACTACTGCTTAGCTGTTCCTGTTCCCTATGCTCTGGGTCTGATCTGCGATCTCTTTGTAAATTTAAATTGCTAACTCTTTCCTCCTGAACATAATCAATATTTTCTCTATTTGTCCTATTTACCAATTGTCTTCTACGAGACCTTTGAGAAGCAGACTGTCTGCTTAAACGGGGCATATTTTAAAAATTTTAAATTAATAATAATAATAACTATTTAAAAAAAAATATTTTTTTAAAAACAAAGTAATAAAAATAATATTATTTGTTATTTGCTTGCAATTCGAACTGCGATGCACAGAAGCACACACACACGCAGAAGTCGCAAAATAAAATGACCACTTCACTATATTCACTTTCAGCAAGCACTATAAACAAAAAACAAAATGCACTTAGGCGGGAACACAAACACACGCTGCGATTATATGTATAACTAAATAAAATTAAAATTAAACAAAGTTATAGTTCCCTTCTACTCTATGAGTAGCGGGTATAAAAATTAAAATAGAAATTAATTTTAAAACGCACAACTAAACAGATTAATTTGTAAATAAAATTGTAACTTATCGAACGACGCGCTCAAATTAAATAATGAAGCAAAGAAGAAGAACGCGGCGAGAATGCAAAAGCGAATAGACAAGTGCAATAAGCATTGGACAGAAAGAGAAGACGATAAATGTATGTTTTAAAGCGCGTGGCAAAATACACACACACATACACACAGCTCTTGCCTCTTCTTGAATTTTGGCACGCGTTAAAAATGCATATAACGTCTGCTTCGTTTGTCTATTCCCTTACACCAACATGTGAACATGCGTGTGTCATATATACATATGTATGTGTATATCATTAGTACATACATATGTACATGCGTGCACCATAAAATTGAATAGGGAACATTTTGCACTCTTCAGTACACTAATTTATAGATAAGATTAAAATAATTGTCTGCTGTTATTATATTATGTTATATAATATTATATTTTCAAATAATATAATATTATATATTAAAATAAAACATAAATATTAAAATAGAAATAAAAAAAAAGAAACACACCGCGCTATGATACCCCACAGTAGAAATTGAACCAAGAACTTTTACACAACAATCCGGTACTGCTACCATCACGCCACAGCCTACCTTGACGATTTACTTGACAAATTTGCAACTTAAGACCATTTCATTTATTTTGTGCAACAAAACAATGGACCAGATATGTAGTCCGCGTTGTTATTGTTGCCCTATCTTATATTTGCTAAGCACTTTACTTATGCTTTGACTGCGACTTCTGATTTTCGCAGAAGCAGCAGCAGAAGCAATTGTTCACTTTCTAATATCGCTCGCAGCAGAAGCAGTGAAACGCAAAAATATCGCGATTTCTGCTAATTCGACTGCAGCTTTTCAAACACTGATTTGCTTTACTTAAAAAAAATATATATATTCTTTAATAAACAAAAAAGCGTATTTTTCAGTGGCTCTAAGTTTTGAGACTCGAACCGAGAACTTTTAGCTTTGCAGTCTGACACTCTAACCAATAGGCCTCTTCCATCCTTACAAATTATTTTCCTTAGCTGGATTATCAAATCATTAAAATTAATTTGCTCAACAAAATCCATTGTAATAAGTGTGTTTGTTTTATATTACAACAAAAAAAAAGAAAAAAACACTTCCACATTATTAACTAAGTTCATTGTGAACCATTAAAAAAATTTTAAATAAAATGCACGACCACCATGCATATTCAAAAATTAAAGTAAAAGTTCTTAAAAAAAAAAAAGAAAAATCTCAAGCTGCATGAACTGGGAATCGAACCACGGGTCTGTCGGTTCAGGAGTTCATCACTTTTCCACTAAGCCACTAACGCTGTTATTCAACAACTGCAAAAATTGCAATGTAAGGCATTCTTATTATTTCCTGTACAAATAAAGAATTTGCGCTGCCGGCAGCGCTGCTTTTAGATATGGAAAACGTTAAGCTGAATAACTTCTGTGTTTATTATCCGATTGTTACCAAATTTTCAGAGATCATCTGGCTAGCTATGTTTATCATGTAACCCGAAAATGAACAATATGGCATCAAAATTACGCTTGTAATCAATGTTTTTTTGATTTGCGGAGGCGGAAGGGGGCGAGGCCAAAATCCAAAAGAAACTTGATCTGCGTGCAATAATAACACATATTGTCACCAAATTTGGTTCTCCTAGCTCTTATAATAGCTAAGATCTAGATTTTCACACGGACAGACAGACGGACAGACGGACAAGGGTATATCGACTCGGCTGTTGATCCTGAGCCAGAATATATATACTTTATGGGGTCGGAGGTGTCTCCTTCTGCCTGTTACATACATTTTCGGTTTGAACAAAGTTATAATACCCTTCTACTCTATGAGTAGCGGATATAAAAACGTTTTTGCACACATTTAATTTTTGATGCGGGCGGGACTCGAGTCCGTAAATGCATAATAGTACTGTTCGTTTTGCAGTCCACAACTTAACCCATTTCACCACCGTACACGCACACACGCTTCGGCACAATGCTGCAAGCAGCGCTGCCGGCAGCGCTGCTTACAGCTATGGAAAACGTTAAGCTGAATAACTTCTGTGTTTATTATCCGATTGTTACCAAATTTTCAGAGGTCATCTGGCTAGCTATAGTTATCATGTAAACCGAAAATGAACAATATGGCATCAAAATTGAACTTGTTATCAATGTTTTTTCGATTTGCGGGGGCGGAAGGGGCGTAACCAAAATCCAAAATAAATTTGATCAGCGTGCAATAATAACACATTTTGTCACCAAATTTGGTAGTCCTAGCTCTTATAATAGCTGAGATCTAGATTTTCACACGGACAGACAGACGGACAGACGGACATGGCTATATCGACTCGGCTGTTGATCCTGAGCCAGAATATATATACTTTATGGGGTCGGAGGTGTCTCCTTCTGCCTGTTACATACATTTTCGGTTTGAACAAAGTTATAATACCCTTCTACTCTATGAGTAGCGGGTATAAAAAGAATTTGCGCTTCCGGCAGCGCTGCTTACAGCTATGGAAAACGTTAAGCTGAATAACTTCTGTGTTTATTATCCGATTGTTACCAAATTTTCAGAGATCATCTGACTAGCTATAGTTATCATGTAAACCGAAAATGAACAATATTGCATTAAATTTGCGCTTGTAATTAATTTTTTTGATTTACAGGGGCGGAAAGGGGAGTGGCCATAATCCAAAATAAACTTGATCAGCGTGCATTAATAACACATTTTGTCACCAAATTTGGTAGTTCTAGCTCTTATAATAGCTGAGATCTAGATTTTCACACGGACAGACAGACGGACAGACAGACAGACAGACGGACAGACGGACATGGCTATGTCGACTCGGCTGTTGATCCTGAGCCAGAATATATATACTTTATGGGGTCGGAGGTGTCTCCTTCTGCCTGTTACATGCATTTTCGGTTTGAGCAAAGTTGTAATACCCTTCTACTCTATGAGTAGCGGGTATAAAAAAAGAAAAAGCTTAAGCGGCATGAACTGGGAATCGAACTACTCTATGAGTAGCGGGTATAAAAAGAACAAGTGAGAAAGCTACAGTCGAGTGTGCTCGACTGTAACATACCCGCTACCCAGCTGCTTGTACATAATTTATTTGCGGAACAAAAAAACGGCTACAATCATATTTTGACCGTAAAAGGCTATGGACTTATAATATTTATGCAAAGTCAAAATATAAAATAAAAAAAAAAACATTTTTGCACACATTTAATTTTTGATGCGGGCGGGACTCGAACCTGTAAATGCATAATAGTACTGTTCGTTTTGCAGTTCACAACTTAACCCATTTCACCACCGTACACGCACACACGATTCGGCACAATGCTGCAAGCAGCGCTGCCGACAGCGGTTTGGTTGTCCTAGCTCTTATAATAGCTGAGATCTAGATTTTCACACGGACAGACAGACGGACAGACGGACATGGCTATATCGACTCGGCTGTTGATCCTGAGCCAGAATATATATACTTTATGGGGTCGGAGGTGTCTCCTTCTGCCTGTTACATACATTTTCGGTTTGAACAAAGTTATAGTACCCTTCTACTCTACGAGTAGCGGGTATAAAAAAAGAAAAAGCTTAAGCGGCATGAACTGGGAATCGAACCACGGGCCTGTCGGTTCAGGAGTTTATCGATTTTCCACTAAGCTACTGACGCTGTTATCCAACAACTGCAAAAATTTGCATTATAAGGCAATCTTAATATTTCCTGTACAAATAAAGAATTTGCGCTGCCGGCAGCGCTGCTTACAGCTATGGAAAACGTTAAGCTGAATAACTTCTGTGTTTATTATCCGATTGTTACCAAATTTTCAGAGATCATCTGGCTAGCTATAGTTATCATGTAGTCCGAATATGAACAATAAGGCATCAAAAATGCGCTTGTAATTAATTTTTTTCGAGTGTACTCGACTGTAACATACCCGCTACCCAGCTGCTTGTACATAATTTATTTGCGGAACAAAAAAACGGCTACAATCATATTTTGACCGTAAAAGGCTATGGACTTATAATATTTATGCAAAGTCAAAATATAAAATAAAAAAAAAAACATTTTTGCACACATTTAATTTTTGATGCGGGCGGGACTCGAACCCGTAAATGCATAATAGTACTGTTCGTTTTGCAGTTCACAACTTAACCCATTTCACCACCGTACACGCACACACGATTCGGCACAATGCTGCAATGCTTCTGCCGGCAGCGCTGCTTACAGCTATGGAAAACGTTAAGCTGAATAACTTCTGTGTTTATTATGCGATTGTTACCAAATTTTCAGAGATCATCTGGCTAGCTATAGTTATCATGTAAACCGAAAATGAACAATATGGCATCAAAATTGCACTTGTTATCAATGTTTTTTCGATTTGCGGGGGCGGAAGGGGGCGATGCCAAAATCCAAAATAAACTTGATCAGCGTGCAATAATAACACATATTGTCACCAAATTTGGTTGTCCTAGCTCTTATAATAGCTGAGATCTAGATTTTCACACGGACAGACAGACGGACAGACGGACAGACAGACAGACGGACAGACGGACATGGCTATATCGACTCGGCTGTTGATCCTGAGGCAGAATATATATAGTTTATGGGGTCGGAGGTGTCTCCCTCTGCCTGTTACATACATTTTCGGTTTGAACAAAGTTATAATACCATTCTACTCTATGAGTAGCGGGTATAAAAATAACAAGTAAGAAAGCTACATTCGAGTGTGCTCTACTGTAATATACCCGCTACCCAGCTGCTCGTACATCATTTATTTGCGGAACAAAAAAAAAGGCTACAATCATATTTTGACCGTAAAAGGCTATGGACTTACAATATTTATGCAAAGTCAAAATCTAAAATAAACAAGTAAGAAAGCTACAGTCGAGTGTGCTCGACTGTAATATACCCGCTACCCAGCTGCTTGTACATAATTTATTTGCGAAACAAAAAAACGGCTACAATCATATTTTGACCGTAATGGACTTATAATATTTATGCAAAGTCAAAATATAAAATAAAAAAACAAAACATTTTTGCACACATTTAATTTTTGATGCGGGCGGGACTCGAACCCGTAAATGCATAATAGTACTGTTCGTTTTGCAGTCCACAACTTAACCCATTTCACCACCGTACACGCACACACAATTCGGCACAATGCTGCAAGCAGCGCTGCCGGCAGCGCTGCTTACAGCTGTGGAAAACGTTAAGCTGAATAACTTCTGTGTTTATTATGCGATTGTTACCAAATTTTCAGAGATCATCTGGCTAGCTATAGTTATCATGCAAACCGAAAATGAACAATATGGCATCAAAATTGCACTTGTTATCAATGTTTTTTCGATTTGCGGGGGCGGAAGGGGGCGTGGCCAAAATCCAAAATAAACTTGATCAGCGTGCAATAATATCACATATTGTCACCAAATTTGGTTGTCCTAGCTCTTATAATAGCTGAGATCATTTATCATATCAGATCATACATTTTCGGTTTGAACAAAGTTATAATACCCTTCTAATCTACGAGTAGCGGGTATAAAAAAAGAAAAAGCTTAAGCGGCATGAACTGGGAATCGAACCACGGGCCTGTCGGTTCAGGAGTTTATCGATTTTCCACTAAGCTACTGACGCTGTTATCCAACAACTGCAAAAATTTGCATTATAAGGCAATCTTAATATTTCCTGTACAAATAAAGAATTTGCGCTGCCGGCAGCGCTGCTTACAGCTATGGAAAACGTTAAGCTGAATAACTTCTGTGTTTATTATCCGATTGTTACCAAATTTTCAGAGATCATCTGGCTAGCTATAGTTATCATGTAAACCGAAAATGAACAATATGGCATCAAAATTGCACTTGTTATCAATGTTTTTTCGACTTGCGGGGGCGGAAGGGGGCGTGGCCAAAATCCAAAATAAACTTGATCAGCGTGCAATAATAACACATATTGTCACCAAATTTGGTTGTCTAGCTCTTATAATAGCTGAGATCTAGATTTTCACACGGACAGACAGACGGACAGACGGACATGGCTATATCGACTCGGCTGTTGATCCTGAGCCAGAATATATATACTTTATGGGGTCGGAGGTGTCTCCTTCTGCCTGTTACATACATTTTCGGTTTGAACAAAGTTATAATACCCTTCTACTCTATAAGTAGCGGGTATAAAAAAAGAAAAAGCTTAAGCGGCATGAACTGGGAATCGAACCACGGGCTTGTCGGTTCAGGAGTTTATCGCTTCTCCACTAAGCTATTGACGCTGTAATCCAACAACTGCAAAAATTTGCATTGTAAGGCATTCTTATTATTTTCTGTACAAATAAAGAATTTGCGCTGCCGGCAGTGCTGCTTTCAGCTATGGAAAACGTTCAGCTGAATAACTTCTGTGTTTATTATCCGATTGTTACCAAATTTTCAGAGATCATCTGGCTAGCTATAGTTATCATATAAACAGAAAATGAACAATATGGCACCTAAGTTGCGCTTGTAATCAATTTTTTTTTATTTACAGGGGCGGAAGGGGGCGTGGCCAAAATCCAAAATAAACTTGATCAACCTGCAATAATAACACATACTGTCACCAAATTTGGTAGTTCTAGCTCTTATAATAGCTGAGATCTAGATTTTCACACGGACAGACAGACAGACGGACAGACGGACATGGCTATATCGACTCGGCTGTTGATCCTGAGGCAGAATATATATACTTTATGGGGTCGGAGGTGTCTCCCTCTGCCTGTTACATACATTTTCGGTTTGAACAAAGGAATCGAACCACGGGCTTGTCGGTTCAGGAGTTTATCGCTTTTCCACTAAGCTATTGACGCTGTAATCCAACAACTGCAAAAATTTGCATTGTAAGGCATTCTTATTATTTTCTGTACAAATAAAGAATTTGCGCTGCCGGCAGTGCTGCTTTCAGCTATGGAAAACGTTCAGCTGAATAACTTCTGTGTTTATTATCCGATTGTTACCAAATTTTCAGAGATCATCTGGCTAGCTATAGTTATCATATAAACAGAAAATGAACAATATGGCACCTAAGTTGCGCTTGTAATCAATTTTTTTTTATTTACAGGGGCGGAAGGGGGCGTGGCCAAAATCCAAAATAAACTTGATCAACCTGCAATAATAACACATACTGTCACCAAATTTGGTAGTCCTAGCTCTTATAATAGCTGAGATCTAGATTTTCACACGGACAGACAGACGGACAGACGGACATGGCTATATCGACTCGGCTGTTGATCCTGAGCCAGAATATATATACTTTATGGGGTCGGAGGTGTCTCCTTCTGCCTGTTACATACATTTTCGGTTTGAACAAAGTTATAATACCCTTCTACTCTATGAGTAGCGGGTATAAAAAAAGAAAATGCTTAAGCGGCATGAACTGGGAATCGAACCACGGGCTTGTCGGTTCAGGAGTTTATCGCTTCTCCACTAAGCTACTGACGCTGTTATCCAACAACTGCAAAAATTTGTATTGTAAGGCATTCTTATTATTTCCTGTACAAATAAAGAATTTGCGCTGCCGGCAGTGCTGCTTTCAGCTATCGAAAACGTTCAGCTGAATAACTTCTGTGTTTATTATCCGATTGTTACCAAATTTTCAGAGATCATCTGGCTAGCTATAGTTATCATTTAAACAGAAAATGAACAATATGGCATCTAAGTTGCGCTTGTAATCAATTTTTTTTTATTTACAGGGGCGGAAGGGGGCGTGGCCAAAATCCAAAATAAACTTGATCAACCTGCAATAATTACACATACTGTCACCAAATTTGGTAGTTCTAGCTCTTATAATAGCTGAGATCTAGATTTTCACACGGACAGACAGACGGACAGACGGACAGACAGACAGACGGACAGACGGACATGGCTATATCGACTCGGCTGTTGATCCTGAGCCAGAATATATATACTTTATGGGGTCGGAGGTGTCTCCTTCTGCCTGTTACATACATTTTCGGTTTGAACAAAGTTATAATACCATTCTACTCTATAAGTAGCGGGTATAAAAATAACAAATAAGAAAGCTACATTCGAGTGTGCTCGTATGTAATATACCCGCTACCCAGCTGCTCGTACATCATTTATTTGCGGAAAAAAAAAAAACGGCTACAATCATATTTTGAGCGTAAAAGGCTATGGACTTATAATATTTATGCAAAGTCAAAATATAAAATAAATGCATTTTGCAAATGCAAATGCTGGCAGCGCTGCTTACAGCTATCGAAAACGTTAAGCTGAATAACTTCTGTGTTTATTATCCGATTGTTACCAAATATTCAGAGATCATTTGGCTAGCTATAGTTATCATGTAAACCGAAAATTAACAATATGGCATCAAAATCAATGTTTTTTCGATTTACGGGGGTGGAAGGGGGCGTGGCCAAAATCTAAAATATACTTGATCAGCGTGCAATAATAACACATATTTTCACCAAATTTGGTAGTCCTAGCTCTTATAATAGCTGAGATCTAGATTTTCACACGGACAGACAGACGGACAGACGGACATGGCTATATCGACTCGGCTGTTGATCCTGAGCCAGAATATATATACTTTATGGGGTCGGAGGTGTCTCCTTCTGCCTGTTACATACATTTTCGGTTTGAACAAAGTTATAATAACCTTCTACTCTATGAGTAGCGGGTATAAAAATTAAAGTATAAGTTCTTAAAAAAAAAAGAAAAAGCTTAAGCGGCATGAATTGGGAATCGAATCACGGGCCTGTCGGCTCAGGAGTTCATCGCTTTTTCACTAAGCTACTAACGCTGTTATCCAACAACAGCAAAAATTTGCATTGTGTGGCATTCTTATTATTTCCTGTACAAATAAAAAATTTGCGCTGCCGGAAGCGCGGTTTACAGCTATTGAAAACGTTAAACTGAATAGCATCTTTGTTTATTAACCGATTGTTACCAAATTTTCAGAAATCATCAGGCTAGCTATAATTATCATATGGAACATTATGGCATCAAAATTGCGCTTGTAATCAATTTTTTTCGATTTACAGGGGCTGAAGGGGGCGTGGCCAAAATCCAAAATAAACTTGATCTTCTATTCTATGAGTAGCGGGTATAAAAAAAAACATTTTTGCACACATTTAATTTTTGATGCGGGCGGGACTCGAACCGTCGTTTTGCAGTCCACAACTTAACCCATTTCACCACCGTACACGCACACACGATTCGGCATTCTTATTATTTCCTGTACAAATAAAGAATTTGCGCTGCTGGAAGCGCGGTTTACAGCTAGGGAAAACGTTAAACTGAATAGCTTCTTTGTTTACGAGTATTATCCGATTGTTACCAAACTTTTAGAGATCATCTGCCTAGATATAGTTATAATATAAACCGAAAATGAATAATATGGCATCAAAATTGCACTTGTAATCAATTTTTTTTCGATTTACAGGGTCCGGAAGGGGGCGTTGCCAAAATCAAAAATAAACTTGACCAGCGTGCAATAATAACACATACTGTCACCGAATTTAGTAGTTCTAGCTCTTATAATAGCTGAGATCTAGATTTTCACACGGACAGACAGACGGACAGACGGACAGACGGACATGGCTATATCGACTCGGGTGTTGATCCTAAGCCAGAATATATGTACTTTATGGGGTCGGAGGTGTCTCGTTCTGCCTGTTACATACATTTTCGGTTTGAACAAAGTTATAATACCCTTCTACTCTATGAGTAGCGGGTATAAAAAAAAAAAACATTTTTGCACACATTTAATTTTCGATGCGGGCGGGACTCGAACCCGTAAATGCATAATAGTACTGTTCGTTTTGCAGTCCACACCTTAACCCATTTCACCACCGTACACGCACACACAATTCGGCACAATGCTGCAAGCAGCGCTGCCGGCAGCGCTGCTTACAGCTATCGAAAACGTTAAGCTGAATAACTTCTGTGTTTATTATCCGATTGTTACCAAATTTTCAGAGATCATTTGGCTAGCTATAGTTATCATGTAAACCGAAAATTAACAATATGGCATCAAAATTGCGCTTGTAATCAATGTTTTTTCGATTTACGGGGGTGGAAGGGGGCGTGCCCAAAATCTAAAATATACTTGATCAGCGTGCAATAATAACACATATTTTCACCAAATTTGGTAGTCCTAGCTCTTATAATAGCTGAGATCTAGATTTTCACACGGACAGACAGACGGACAGACGGACATGGCTATATCGACTCGGCTGTTGATCCTGAGCCAGAATATATATACTTTATGGGGTCGGAGGTGTCTCCTTCTGCCTGTTACATACATTTTCGGTTTGAACAAAGTTATAATAACCTTCTACTCTATGAGTAGCGGGTATAAAAAATTAAAGTATAAGTTCTTAAAAAAAAAAAAAGCTTAAGCGGCATGAATTGGGAATCGAATCACGGGCCTGTCGGCTCAGGAGTTCATCGCTTTTTCACTAAGCTACTATCGCTGTTATCCAACAACAGCAAAAATTTGCATTGTGTTGCATTCTTATTATTTCCTGTACAAATAAAAAATTTGCGCTGCCGGCAGCGCTGCTTACAGCTATCGAAAACGTTAAGCTGAATAACTTCTGTGTTTATTATCCGATTGTTACCAAATTTTCAGAGATCATTTGGCTAGCTATAGTTATCATGTAAACCGAAAATTAACAATATGGCATCAAAATTGCGCTTGTAATCAATGTTTTTTCGATTTACGGGGGCGGAAGGGGGCGTGGCCAAAATCCAAAATAAACTTGATCAGCGTGCAATAATAACACATACTGTCACCAAATTTGGTAGTCCTAGCTCTTATAATAGCTGAGATCTAGATTTTCACACGGACAGACAGACGGACAGACGGACAGACAGACAGACGGACAGACGGACATGGCTATATCGACTCGGCTGTTGATCCTGAGGCAGAATATATATACTTTATGGGGTCGGAGGTGTCTCCTTCTGCCTGTTACATACATTTTCGGTTTGAACAAAGTTATAATACCCTTCTACTCTATGAGTAGCGGGTATAAAAAAAAAACATTTTTGCACACATTTAATTTTCGATGCGGGCGGGACTCGAACCCGTAAATGCATAATAGTACTGTTCGTTTTGCAGTCCACACCTTAACCCATTTCACCACCGTACACGCACACACAATTCGGTATAATGCTGCAAGCAGCTTATAATAGCTGAGATCTAGATTTTCACACGGACAGACAGACGGACAGACGGACAGACAGACAGACGGACAGACGGACATGGCTATATCGACTCGGCTGTTGATCCTGAGCCAGAATATATATACTTTATGGGGTCGGAGGTGTCTCCTTCTGCCTGTTACATACATTTTCAGTTTGAACAAAGTTATAATACCCTTCTACTCTATGAGTAGTGGGTATAAAAAAAAACATTTTTGCACACATTTAATTTTTGATGCGGGCGGGACTCGAACCCGTAAATGCATAATAGTACTGTTCGTTTTGCAGTCCACAACTTAACCCATTTCACCACCGTACACGCACACACAATTCGGCACAATGCTGCAAGCAGCGCTGCCGGCAGCGCTGCTTACAGCTGTGGAAAACGTTAAGCTGAATAACTTCTGTGTTTATTATCCGATTGTTACCAAACTTTTAGAGATCATCTGCCTAGATATAGTTATAATATAAACCGAAAATGAATAATATGGCATCAAAATTGCACTTGTAATCAATTTTTTTTCGATTTACAGGGTCCGGAAGGGGGCGTTGCCAAAATCAAAAATAAACTTGACCAGCGTGCTATAATAACACATACTGTCACCGAATTTGGTAGTTCTAGCTCTTATAATAGCTGAGATCTAGATTTTCACACGGACAGACAGACGGACAGACGGACATGGCTATATCGACTCGGGTGTTGATCCTAAGCCAGAATATATGTACTTTTATGGGGTCGGAGGTGTCTCCTTCTGCCTGTTACATACATTTTCGGTTTGAACAAAGTTATAATACCCTTCTACTCTATGAGTAGCGGGTATAAAAAAAACATTTTTTGCACACATTTAATTTTTGATGCGGGCGGGACTCGAACCCGTAAATGCATAATAGTACTGTTCGTTTTGCAGTCCACACCTTAACCCATTTCACCACCGTACACGCACACACAATTCGGCACAATGCTGCAAGCAGCGCTGCCGGCAGCGCTGCTTATAGCTATCGAAAACGTTAAGCTGAATAACTTCTGTGTTTATTATCCGATTGATACCAAATTTTCAGAGATCATTTGGCTAGCTATAGTTATCATGTAAACCGAAAATTAACAATATGGCATCAAAATTGCGCTTGTAATCAATGTTTTTTCGATTTACGGGGGCGGAAGGGGGCGTGGCCAAAATCCAAAATAAAGTTGATCAGCGTGCAATAATAACACATATTTATACCATATGTGGTAGTCCTAGCTCTTATAATAGCTGAGATCTAGATTTTCACACGGACAGACAGACGGACAGACAGACAGACGGACAGACGGACATGGCAATATCGACTCGGCTGTTGATCCTGAGGCAGAATATATATACTTTATGGGGTCGGAGGTGTCTCCTTCTGCCTGTTACATACATTTTCGGTTTGAACAAAGTTATAATACCCTTCTACTCTATGAGTAGCGGGTATAAAAAAAAAAAAACATTTTTGCACACATTTAATTTTCGATGCGGGCGGGACTCGAACCCGTAAATGCATAATAGTACTGTTCGTTTTGCAGTCCACACCTTAACCCATTTCACCACCGTACACGCACACACAATTCGGCACAATGCTGCAAGCAGCGCTGCCGGCAGCGTAGAAGGGTATTATAACTTTATTATCCAATTGTTACCAAATTTTCAGAGATCATCTGGCTAGCTATAGTTATCATGTAAGCCGAAAATGAAGAATATGGCATCAAGATAGCACTTGTTATCAATGTTTTTCGATTTGCGGGGCGGAAGGGGGCGTGGCCAAAATCCAAAATAAACTGTCCTAGCTCTTATAATAGCTGAGATCTAGATTTTCACACGGACAGACAGACGGACAGACGGATATGGCTATATCGACTCGGCTGTTGATCCTGAGCCAGAATATATATACCCTTCTACTCTATGAGTAGCGGGTATAAAAAGAACAAGCTTAAGCGGTATGCACTGGGAATCGAACCACGGAGCTGTCGGTTCTGGAGTTCATCGCTTTTCCACTAAGCTACTGACGCTGTTATCCAACAACTGCAAAAATTTGCATTGTAAGGCAATCTTATTATTTCCTGTACAAATAAAGAATTTGCGCTGCCGGCAGCGCTGCTTACAGCAATGGAAAACGTTAAGCTGAATAACTTCTGTGTTTATTATCCGATTGTTACCAAATTTTAAGAGATCATCTAGCTAGTTATAGTTATCATGTAGCCCGAAAATGAACAATATGGCATCAAAAATGCGCTTGTAATCAATTTTTTTTTATTTACAGGGGCGGAAGGGAGCGTGGCAAAAATCCAAAATAAACTTGATCAGCGTGCAATAATAACACATACTGTCACCAAATTTGGTAGTCCTAGCTCTTATAATAGCTGAGATCTAGATTTTCACACGGACAGACAGACGGACAGACGGACAGACAGACAGACGGACAGAGGGACATGGCTATATCGACTCGGCTGTTGATCCTGAGGCAGAATATATATACTTTATGGGGTCGGAGGTGTCTCCTTCTGCCTGTTACATACATTTTCGGTTTGAACAAAGTTATAATAACCTTCTACTCTATGAGTAGCGGGTATAAAAATTAAAGTATAAGTTCTTAAAAAAAAAAAAAAAGCTTAAGCGGCATGAATTGGGAATCGAATCACGGGCCTGTCGGCTCAGGAGTTCATCGCTTTTTCACTAAGCTACTATCGCTGTTATCCAACAACAGCAAAAATTTGCATTGTGTTGCATTCTTATTATTTCCTGTACAAATAAAAAATTTGCGCTGCCGGCAGCGCTGCTTACAGCTATCGAAAACGTTAAGCTGAATAACTTCTGTGTTTATTATCCGATTGTTACCAAATTTTCAGAGATCATTTGGCTAGCTATAGTTATCATGTAAACCGAAAATTAACAATATGGCATCAAAATTGCGCTTGTAATCAATGTTTTTTCGATTTACGGGGGCGGAAGGGGGCGTGGCCAAAATCCAAAATAAACTTGATCAGCGTGCAATAATAACACATACTGTCACCAAATTTGGTAGTCCTAGCTCTTATAATAGCTGAGATCTAGATTTTCACACGGACAGACAGACGGACAGACGGACAGACAGACAGACGGACAGACGGACATGGCTATATCGACTCGGCTGTTGATCCTGAGCCAGAATATATATACTTTATGGGGTCGGAGGTGTCTCCTTCTGCCTGTTACATACATTTTCGGTTTGAACAAAGTTATAATACCCTTCTACTCTATGAGTAGCGGGTATAAAAAAAAACATTTTTGCACACATTTAATTTTCGATGCGGGCGGGACTCGAACCCGTAAATGCATAATAGTACTGTTCGTTTTGCAGTCCACACCTTAACCCATTTCACCACCGTACACGCACACACAATTCGGTATAATGCTGCAAGCAGCTTATAATAGCTGAGATCTAGATTTTCACACGGACAGACAGACGGACAGACGGACAGACAGACAGACGGACAGACGGACATGGCTATATCGACTCGGCTGTTGATCCTGAGCCAGAATATATATACTTTATGGGGTCGGAGGTGTCTCCTTCTGCCTGTTACATACATTTTCGGTTTGAACAAAGTTATAATACCCTTCTACTCTATGAGTAGTGGGTATAAAAAAAAACATTTTTGCACACATTTAATTTTTGATGCGGGCGGGACTCGAACCCGTAAATGCATAATAGTACTGTTCGTTTTGCAGTCCACAACTTAACCCATTTCACCACCGTACACGCACACACAATTCGGCACAATGCAAGCAGCGCTGCCGGCAGCGCTGCTTACAGCTGTGGAAAACGTTAAGCTGAATAACTTCTGTGTTTATTATCCGATTGTTACCAAACTTTTAGAGATCATCTGCCTAGATATAGTTATAATATAAACCGAAAATTAATAATATGGCATCAAAATTGCACTTGTAATCAATTTTTTTTCGATTTACAGGGTCCGGAAGGGGGCGTTGCCAAAATCAAAAATAAACTTGACCAGCGTGCTATAATAACACATACTGTCACCGAATTTGGTAGTTCTAGCTCTTATAATAGCTGAGATCTAGATTTTCACACGGACAGACAGACGGACAGACGGACATGGCTATATCGACTCGGGTGTTGATCCTAAGCCAGAATATATGTACTTTATGGGGTCGGAGGTGTCTCCTTCTGCCTGTTACATACATTTTCGGTTTGAACAAAGTTATAATACCCTTCTACTCTATGAGTAGCGGGTATAAAAAAAAAAACATTTTTGCACACATTTAATTTTTGATGCGGGCGGGACTCGAACCCGTAAATGCATAATAGTACTGTTCGTTTTGCAGTCCACACCTTAACCCATTTCACCACCGTACACGCACACACAATTCGGCACAATGCTGCAAGCAGCGCTGCCGGCAGCGCTGCTTATAGCTATCGAAAACGTTAAGCTGAATAACTTCTGTGTTTATTATCCGATTGATACCAAATTTTCAGAGATCATTTGGCTAGCTATAGTTATCATGTAAACCGAAAATTAACAATATGGCATCAAAATTGCGCTTGTAATCAATGTTTTTTCGATTTACGGGGGCGGAAGGGGGCGTGGCCAAAATCCAAAATAAAGTTGATCAGCGTGCAATAATAACACATATTTATACCATATGTGGTAGTCCTAGCTCTTATAATAGCTGAGATCTAGATTTTCACACGGACAGACAGACGGACAGACGGACAGACAGACAGACGGACAGACGGACATGGCTATATCGACTCGGCTGTTGATCCTGAGGCAGAATATATATACTTTATGGGGTCGGAGGTGTCTCCTTCTGCCTGTTACATACATTTTCGGTTTGAACAAAGTTATAATACCCTTCTACTCTATGAGTAGCGGGTATAAAAAAAAAAAAACATTTTTGCACACATTTAATTTTCGATGCGGGCGGGACTCGAACCCGTAAATGCATAATAGTACTGTTCGTTTTGCAGTCCACACCTTAACCCATTTCACCACCGTACACGCACACACAATTCGGCACAATGCTGCAAGCAGCGCTGCCGGCAGCGCTGCTTATAGCTATCGAAAACGTTAAGCTGAATAACTTCTGTGTTTATTATCCGATTGATACCAAATTTTCAGAGATCATTTGGCTAGCTATAGTTATCATGTAAACCGAAAATTAACAATATGGCATCAAAATTGCGCTTGTAATCAATGTTTTTTCGATTTACGGGGGGCGGAAGGGGGCGTGGCCAAAATCCAAAATAAAGTTGATCAGCGTGCAATAATAACACATATTTATACCATATGTGGTAGTCCTAGCTCTTATAATAGCTGAGATCTAGATTTTCACACGGACAGACAGACGGACAGACGGACAGACAGACAGACGGACAGACGGACATGGCTATATCGACTCGGCTGTTGATCCTGAGGCAGAATATATATACTTTATGGGGTCGGAGGTGTCTCCTTCTGCCTGTTACATACATTTTCGGTTTGAACAAAGTTATAATACCCTTCTACTCTATGAGTAGCGGGTAAAAAAAAAAACATTTTTGCACACATTTAATTTTCGATGCGGGCGGGACTCGAACCCGTAAATGCATAATAGTACTGTTCGTTTTGCAGTCCACACCTTAACCCATTTCACCACCGTACACGCACACACAATTCGGCACAATGCTGCAAGCAGCGCTGCCGGCAGCGTAGAAGGGTATTATAACTTTATTATCCAATTGTTACCAAATTTTCAGAGATCATCTGGCTAGCTATAGTTATCATGTAAGCCGAAAATGAAGAATATGGCATCAAGATAGCACTTGTTATCAATGTTTTTCGATTTGCGGGGGCGGAAGGGGGCGTGGCCAAAATCCAAAATAAACTGTCCTAGCTCTTATAATAGCTGAGATCTAGATTTTCACACGGACAGACAGACGGACAGACGGATATGGCTATATCGACTCGGCTGTTGATCCTGAGCCAGAATATATATACCCTTCTACTCTATGAGTAGCGGGTATAAAAAGAACAAGCTTAAGCGGTATGCACTGGGAATCGAACCACGGAGCTGTCGGTTCTGGAGTTCATCGCTTTTCCACTAAGCTACTGACGCTGTTATCCAACAACTGCAAAAATTTGCATTGTAAGGCAATCTTATTATTTCCTGTACAAATAAAGAATTTGCGCTGCCTGCAGCGCTGCTTACAGCTACGGAAAACGTTAAGCTGAATAACTTCTGTGTTTATTATCCGATTGTTACCAAATTTTAAGAGATCATCTAGCTAGTTATAGTTATCATGTAGCCCGAACATGAACAATATGGCATCAAAAATGCGCTTGTAATCAATTTTTTTTTATTTACAGGGGCGGAAGGGAGCGTGGCCAAAATCCAAAATAAACTTGATTAGCGTGCAATAATAACACATATTGTCACCAAATTTGGGTGTCCTAGCTCTTATAATAGCTGAGATCTAGATTTTCACACGGACAGACAGACGGACAGACGGACAGACAGACAGACGGACAGACGGACATGGCTATATCGACTCGGCTGTTGATCCTGAGCCAGAATATATATACTTTATGGGGTCGGAGGTGTCTCCTTCTGCCTGTTACATATATTTTCGGTTTGAACAAAGTTATAATACCCTTCTACTCTATGAGTAGCGGGTATAAACATTTTTGCACACATTTAATTTTTGATGCGGGCGGGACTCCAACCCGTAAATGCATAATAGTACTATTCGGTTTGCAGTCCACAACTTAACCGATTTCACCACCGTACACGCACACACGATTCGGCACAATGCTGCAAGCAGCGCTGCCGGCAGCGCTGCTTACAGCTATGGAAAACGTTAAGCTGAATAGCTTCTGTGTTTATTATCCGATTGTTACCAAATTTTCAGAGATCATCTGGCTAACTGTAGTTATCATGTAAACCGAAAATGAACAACATGACATCAAAATTGCACTTGTTATCAATGTTTTTTCGATTTGCGGGGGCGTGGCCAAAATCCAAAATAAACTTAATCAGCGTGCAATAATAACACATATTTTCACCAAATTTGGTTGTCCTAGCTCTTATAGTAGCTGAGATCTAGATTTTCACACGGACAGACAGACGGACAGACGGACATGGCTATATCGACTCGGCTGTTGATCCTGAGCCAGAATATATATACTTTATGGGGTCGGAGGTGTCTCCTTCTGCCTGTTACATACATTTTCGGTTTGAACAAAGTTATAATACCCTTCTACTCGATGAGTAGCGGGTGTAAAAAGAAAAAGCTTAAGCGGCGTGAACTGGGAATCGAACCACGGAGCTGTCGGTTCAGGAGTTCATCGCTTTTCCACTAAGCTACTGACGCTGTTATCCAACAACTGCAAAAATTTGCATTGTAAGGCAATCTTATTATTTCCTGTACAAATAAAGAATTTGCGCTGCCTGCAGCGCTGCTTACAGCTATGGAAAACGTTAAGCTTAATAACTTCTGTGTTTATTATCCGATTGTTACCAAATTTTCAGAGATCATTTGGCTAGCTATAGTTATCATGTAAACCGAAAATGAACAATATGGCATCAAAATTGCGCTTGTAATCAATTTTTTTTGATTTACAGGGGGCGGAAGGGAGCGTGGCCAAAATCCAAAATAAACTTGATCAGCGTGCAATAATAACACATATTTTCACCAAATTTGGTAGTCCTAGCTCTTATAATAGCTGAGATCTAGATTTTCACACGGACAGACAGACGGACAGACAGACAGACAGACAGACGGACAGACGGACATGGCTATATCGACTCGGCTGTTGATCCTGAGCCAGAATATATATACTTTATGGGGTCGGAGGTGTCTCCTTCTGCCTGTTACATACAGTTTTAGTTTGAACAAAGTTATAATACCCTTCTACTCTATGAGTAGTGGGTATAAAAAAAAAACATTTTGCACACATTTAAGCGGTTTGATGCGGGCGGAACTCGAACCCGTAAATGTCATAATAGTACTGTTCGTTTTGCAGTCCACAACTTAACCCATTTCACCACCGTACACGCAATCACACAATTTCCGGCACAATGCTGCAAGCATTTGCGCTGCCGGCAGCGCTGCTTACAGCTATGGAAAACGTTAAGCTGAATAACTTCTGTGTTTATTATACGATTGTTACCAAATTTTTAGAGATCATCTGGCTAGCTATAGTTATCATGTAAACCGAATATGAACAATAAGGCATCAAAATTGCACTTGTTATCAATGTTTTTCGATTTACGGGGGCGGAAGGGGGCGTGGCCATAATCCAAAATAAACTTGATCAGCGTGCAATAATAACACATATTGTCAGCAAATTTGGTTGTCCTAGCTCTTATAATAGCTGAGATCTAGATTTTCACACGGACAGACAGACGGACAGACGGACATGGCTATATCGACTCGGCTGTTGATCCTGAGCCAGAATATATATACTTTATGGGGTCGGAGGTGTCTCCTTCTGCCTGTTACATACATTTTCGGTTTGAACAAAGTTATAATACCCTTCTACTCTATGACTAGCGGGTTTAAACATTTTTTCACACATTTAATTTTTGATGCGGGCGGGACTCGAACCCGTAAATGCATAATAGTACTGTTCATTTTGCAGTCCACAAGCTAACCCATTTCACCACCGTACACGTACACACGATTCGGCACAATGCTGCAAGCAGCGCACACAGCTGTGGAAAACGTTAAGCTGAATAACTTCTGTGTTTATTATCCGATTGTTACCAAATTTTCAGAGATCATCTGGCTAGTTATAGTTATCATGTAGCCCGAAAATGAACAATATGGCATCAAAAATGCGCTTGTAATCAATTTTTTTTTATTTACAGGGGCGGAAGGGAGCGTGGCCAAAATCCAAAATAAACTTGATCAGCGTGCAATAATAACACATATTGTCACCAAATTTGGGTGTCCTAGCTCTTATAATAGCTGAGATCTAGGTATGAACTCGGAATCGAACCACGGACCTGTCGGTTCAGGAGTTCATCGCTTTTCCACTAAGCTACTGACGCTGTTTTCCAACAACTGCAAAAATTTGCATTGTAAGGCAATCTTATTATTTCCTGTACAAATAAAGAATTTGCGCTGCCTGCAGCGCTGCTTACAGCTATGGAAAACGTTAAGCTGAATAGCTTGTGTGTTTATTATCCAATTGTTACCAAATTTTCAGAGATCATCTGGCTAGCTATAGTTATCATATAAACCGAAAATGAACAATATGGCATCAAAAATGCGCTTGTAATCAATTTTTTTTTATTTACAGGGGCGGAAGGGAGCGTGGCCAAAATCCAAAATAAACTTGATCAGCGTGCAATAATAACACATATTGTCACCAAATTTGGGTGTCCTAGCTCTTATAATAGCTGAGATCTAGATTTTCACACGGACAGACAGACGGACAGACAGACAGACGGACAGACGGACATGGCTATATCGACTCGGCTGTTGATCCTGAGCCAGAATATATATACTTTATGGGGTCGGAGGTGTCTCCTTCTGCCTGTTACATACATTTTCGGTTTGAACAAAGTTATAATACCCTTCTACTCGATGAGTAGCGGGTGTAAAAAGAAAAAGCTTAAGCGGCGTGAACTGGGAATCGAACCACGGAGCTGTCGGTTCAGGAGTTCATCGCTTTTCCACTAAGCTACTGACGCTGTTATCCAACAACTGCAAAAATTTGCATTGTAAGGCAATCTTATTATTTCCTGTACAAATAAAGAATTTGCGCTGCCTGCAGCGCTGCTTACAGCTATGGAAAACGTTAAGCTTAATAACTTCTGTGTTTATTATTCGATTGTTACCAAATTTTCAGAGATCATTTGGCTAGCTATAGTTATCATGTAAACCGAAAATTAACAATATGGCATCAAAATTGCGCTTGTAATCAATGTTTTTTCGATTTAAGGGGGCGGAAGGGGGCGTGGCCAAAATCCAAAATAAACTTGATCAGCGTGCAATAATAACACATATTTTCACCAAATTTGGTAGTCCTAGCTCTTATAATAGCTGAGATCTAGATTTTCACACGGACAGACAGACGGACATGGCTATATCGACTCGGCTGTTGATCCTGAGCCAGAATATATATACTTTATGGGGTCGGAGGTGTCTCCTTCTGCCTGTTACATATATTTTCGGTTTGAACAAAGTTATAATACCCTTCTACTCTATGAGTAGCGGGTATAAACATTTTTGCACTCATTTAATTTTTGATGCGGGCGGGACTCGAACCCGTAAATGCATAATAGTACTGTTCGTTTTGCAGTCCACAACTTAACCCATTTCACCACCGTACACGCACACACGATTCGGCACAATGCTGCAAGCAGCGCTGCCGGCAGCTAATAGCTGAGCGCTGCCGGCAGCGCTGCTTACAGCTATGGAAAACGTTAAGCTGAATAGCTTCTGTGTTTATTATCCGATTGTTACCAAATTTTCAGAGATCATCTGGCTAACTGTAGTTATCATGTAAGCCGAAAATGAACAACATGACATCAAAATTGCACTTGTTATCAATGTTTTTTCGATTTGCGGGGGCGTGGCCAAAATCCAAAATAAACTTGATCAGCGTGCAATAATAACACATATTGTCACCAAATTTGGTTGTCCTAGCTCTTATAGTAGCTGAGATCTAGATTTTCACACGGACAGACAGACGGACAGACGGACATGGCTATATCGACTCGGCTGTTGATCCTGAGCCAGAATATATATACTTTATGGGGTCGGAGGTGTCTCCTTCTGCCTGTTACATACATTTTCGGTTTGAACAAAGTTATAATACCCTTCTACTCGATGAGTAGCGGGTGTAAAAAGAAAAAGCTTAAGCGGCGTGAACTGGGAATCGAACCACGGAGCTGTCGGTTCAGGAGTTCATCGCTTTTCCACTAAGCTACTGACGCTGTTATCCAACAACTGCAAAAATTTGCATTGTAAGGCAATCTTATTATTTCCTGTACAAATAAAGAATTTGCGCTGCCTGCAGCGCTGCTTACAGCTATGGAAAACGTTAAGCTTAATAACTTCTGTGTTTATTATCCGATTGTTACCAAATTTTCAGAGATCATTTGGCTAGCTATAGTTATCATGTAAACCGAAAATTAACAATATGGCATCAAAATTGCGCTTGTAATCAATGTTTTTTCGATTTAAGGGGGCGGAAGGGGGCGTGGCCAAAATCCAAAATAAACTTGATCAGCGTGCAATAATAACACATATTTTCACCAAATTTGGTAGTCCTAGCTCTTATAATAGCTGAGATCTAGATTTTCACACGGACAGACAGACGGACAGACAGACAGACAGACAGACGGACAGACGGACATGGCTATATCGACTCGGCTGTTGATCCTGAGCCAGAATATATATACTTTATGGGGTCGGAGGTGTCTCCTTCTGCCTGTTACATACAGTTTCAGTTTGAACAAAGTTATAATACCCTTCTACTCTATGAGTAGTGGGTATAAAAAAAAAACATTTTTGCACACATTTAATTTTTGATGCGGGCGGAACTCGAACCCGTAAATGCATAATAGTACTGTTCGTTTTGCAGTCCACAACTTAACCCATTTCACCACCGTACACGCACACACAATTCGGCACAATGCTGCAAGCAGCGCTGCCGGCAGCGCTGCTTACAGCTGTGGAAAACGTTAAGCTGAATAACTTCTGTGTTTATTATACGATTGTTACCAAATTTTTAGAGATCATCTGGCTAGCTATAGTTATCATGTAAACCGAAAATGAACAATATGGCATCAAAATTGCACTTGTTATCAATGTTTTTTCGATTTGCGGGGGCGGAAGGGGGCGTGGCCAAAATCCAAAATAAACTTGATCAGCGTGCAATAATAACACATATTGTCAGCAAATTTGGTTGTCCTAGCTCTTATAATAGCTGAGATCTAGATTTTCACACGGACAGACAGACGGACAGACGGACATGGCTATATCGACTCGGCTGTTGATCCTGAGCCAGAATATATATACTTTATGGGGTCGGAGGTGTCTCCTTCTGCCTGTTACATACATTTTCGGTTTGAACAAAGTTATAATACCCTTCTACTCTATGACTAGCGGGTTTAAACATTTTTTCACACATTTAATTTTTGATGCGGGCGGGACTCGAACCCGTAAATGCATAATAGTACTGTTCATTTTGCAGTCCACAAGTTAACCCATTTCACCACCGTACACGTACACACGATTCGGCACAATGCTGCAAGCAGCGCACACAGCTGTGGAAAACGTTAAGCTGAATAACTTCTGTGTTTATTATCCGATTGTTACCAAATTTTCAGAGATCATCTGGCTAGTTATAGTTATCATGTAGCCCGAAAATGAACAATATGGCATCAAAAATGCGCTTGTAATCAATTTTTTTTATTTACAGGGGCGGAAGGGAGCGTGGCCAAAATCCAAAATAAACTTGATCAGCGTGCAATAATAACACATATTGTCACCAAATTTGGGTGTCCTAGCTCTTATAATAGCTGAGATCTAGATTTTCACACGGACAGACAGACGGACAGACAGACAGACGGACAGACGGACATGGCTATATCGACTCGGCTGTTGATCCTGAGCCAGAATATATATACTTTATGGGGTCGGAGGTGTCTCCTTCTGCCTGTTACATACATTTACGGTTTGAACAAAGTTATAATACCCTTCTACTCGATGAGTAGCGGGTATAAAAATAAAAAGAACAAGCTTAAGCGGTATGAACTGGGAATCGAACCACGGACCTGTCGGTTCAGGAGTTCATCGCTTTTCCACTAAGCTACTGACGCTGTTTTCCAACAACTGGAAAAATTTGCATTGTAAGGCAATCTTATTATTTCCTGTACAAATAAAGAATTTGCGCTGCCTGCAGCGCTGCTTACAGCTATGGAAAACGTTAAGCTGAATAACTTCTGTGTTTATTATCCGATTGTTACCAAATTTTCAGAGATCATCTGGCTAGCTATAGTTATCATGTAGTCCGAATATGAACAATAAGGCATCAAAAATGCGCTTGTAATTAATTTTTTTCGATTTACAGGGGCGGAAGGGGGAGTGGCCATAATCCAAAATAAACTTGATCAGCGTGCAATAATAACACATTTTGTCACCAAATTTGGTAGTTCTAGCTCTTATAATAGCTGAGATCTAGATTTTCACACGGACAGACAGACGGACAGACGGAGAGACAGACAGACGGACAGACGACAGACGGACATGGCTATATCGACTCGGCTGTTGATCCTGAGCCAGAATATATATACTTTATGGGATCGGAGGTGTCTCCCTCTGCCTGTTACATACATTTTCGGTTTGAACAAAGTTATAATGCCCTTCTACTCTATGAGTAGCGGGTATAAAAAGAACAAGTAAGAAAGCTACAGTCGAGTGTGCTCGACTGTAATATACCCGCTACCCAGCTGCTTGTACATAATTTATTTGCGGAACAAAAAAACGGCTACAGTCATATTTTGACCGTAAAAGGCTATGGACTTATAATATTTATGCAAAGTCAAAATATAATAAAATGCATTTTGCAAATGCAAATGCTGGCAGCGCTGCTTACAGCTATGGAAAACGTTAAGCTGAATAGCTTCTGTGTTTATTATCCAATTGTTACCAAATTTTCAGAGATCATCTGGCTAGCTATAGTTATCATACAAACCGAAAATGAACAATATGGCATCTAAATTGCGCTTGTAATCAATTTTTTTTTATTTACAGGGGCGAAAGGGGGCGTGGCCAAAATCCAAAATAAACTTGATCAGCGTGCAATAATAACACATATTGTCACCAAATTTGGTTGTCCTAGCTCTTATAATAGCTGAGATCTAGATTTTCACACGGATAGACAGACGGACAGACGGACATGGCTATATCGACTCGGCTGTTGATCCTGAGCCAGAATATATATACTTTATGGGGTCGGAGGTGTCTCCTTCTGCCTGTTACATATATTTTCGGTTTGAACAAAGTTATAATACCCTTCTACTCTATGAGTAGCGGGTATAAACATTTTGCACACATTTAATTTTTGATGCGGGCGGGACTCCAACCCGTAAATGCATAATAGTACTATTCGTTTTGCAGTCCACAACTTAACCGATTTCACCACCGTACACGCACACACGATTCGGCACAATGCTGCAAGCAGCGCTGCCGGCAGCGCTGCTTACAGCTATGGAAAACGTTAAGCTGAATAGCTTCTGTGTTTATTATCCGATTGTTACCAAATTTTCAGAGATCATCTGGCTAACTGTAGTTATCATGTAAACCGAAAATGAACAACATGACATCAAAATTGCACTTGTTATCAATGTTTTTTCGATTTGCGGGGGGTGGCCAAAATCCAAAATAAACTTGATCAGCGTGCAATAATAACACATATTGTCACCAAATTTGGTTGTCCTAGCTCTTATAGTAGCTGAGATCTAGATTTTCACACGGACAGACAGACGGACAGACGGACATGGCTATATCGACTCGGCTGTTGATCCTGAGCCAGAATATATATACTTTATGGGGTCGGAGGTGTCTCCTTCTGCCTGTTACATACATTTTCGGTTTGAACAAAGTTATAATACCCTTCTACTCGATGAGTAGCGGGTGTAAAAAGAAAAAGCTTAAGCGGCGTGAACTGGGAATCGAACCACGGAGCTGTCGGTTCAGGAGTTCATCGCTTTTCCACTAAGCTACTGACGCTGTTATCCAACAACTGCAAAAATTTGCATTGTAAGGCAATCTTATTATTTCCTGTACAAATAAAGAATTTGCGCTGCCTGCAGCGCTGCTTACAGCTATGGAAAACGTTAAGCTGAATAACTTCTGTGTTTATTATCCGATTGTTACCAAATTTTCAGAGATCATCTGGCTAGCTATAGTTATCATGTAGTCCGAATATGAACAATAAGGCATCAAAAATGCGCTTGTAATTAATTTTTTTCGATTTACAGGGGCGGAAGGGGGAGTGGCCATAATCCAAAATAAACTTGATCAGCGTGCAATAATAACACATTTTGTCACCAAATTTGGTAGTTCTAGCTCTTATAACAGCTGAGATCTAGATTTGTAATTAATTTTTTTCGATTTACAGGGGCGGAAGTGGGAGTGGCCATAATCCAAAATAAACTTGATCAGCGTGCAATAATAACACATTTTGTCACCAAATTTGGTAGTTCTAGCTCTTATAACAGCTGAGATCTAGATTTTCACACGGACAGACAGACGGAGAGACAGACAGAAGGACAGACGACAGACGGACATGGCTATATCGACTCGGCTGTTGATCCTGAGCCAGAATATATATACTTTATGGGATCGGAGGTGTCTCCCTCTGCCTGTAACATACATTTTCGGTTTGAACAAAGGAACAAAGGAAAACGTTAAGCTGAATAGCTTCTGTGTTTATTATCCAATTGTTACCAAATTTTCAGAGATCATCTGGCTAGCTATAGTTATCATGTAGTCCGAATATGAACAATATGGCATCTAAATTGCGCTTGTAATCAATTTTTTTTTATTTACAGGGCCGAAAGGGGGCGTGGCCAAAATCTAAAATAAACTTGATCAGCGTGCAATAATAACACATATTGTCACCAAATTTGGTTGTCCTAGCTCTTATAATAGCTGAGATCTAGATTTGTAATTAATTTTTTTCGATTTACAGGGGCGGAAGTGGGAGTGGCCATAATCCAAAATAAACTTGATCAGCGTGCAATAATAACACATTTTGTCACCAAATTTGGTAGTTCTAGCTCTTATAACAGCTGAGATCTAGATTTTCACACGGACAGACAGACGGACAGACGGAGAGACAGACAGAAGGACAGACGACAGACGGACATGGCTATATCGACTCGGCTGTTGATCCTGAGCCAGAATATATATACTTTATGGGATCGGAGGTGTCTCCCTCTGCCTGTAACATACATTTTCGGTTTGAACAAAGGAACAAAGGAAAACGTTAAGCTGAATAGCTTCTGTGTTTATTATCCAATTGTTACCAAATTTTCAGAGATCATCTGGCTAGCTATAGTTATCATGTAAACCGAAAATGAACAATATGGCATCTAAATTGCGCTTGTAATCAATTTTTTTTTATTTACAGGGCCGAAAGGGGGCGTGGCCAAAATCTAAAATAAACTTGATCAGCGTGCAATAATAACACATATTGTCACCAAATTTGGTTGTCCTAGCTCTTGTAATAGCTGAGATCTAGATTTTCACACGGACAGACAGACGGACAGGCGGACATGGCTATATCTCGGCTGTTGATCCTGAGCCAGAATATATTATATTATCCTTCTATTCTATGAGTAGCGGGTATAAAAAAGAAAAAGCTTAAGCGGCATGAACTGGGAATCGAACCACTGGCCTGTCGGTTCAGGAGTTCATCGCTTTTCCACTAAGCTACTGACGCTGTTATCCAACAACTCCAAAGATTTCCATTGTATGGCATTCTTGTTATTTCCTGTACAAAAAAAGAATTTGCGCTTCCGGCAGCGCTGCTTACAGCTATGGAAAACGTTAAGCTGAATAACTTCTGTGTTTATTATCCGATTGTTACCAAATTCAGAAATCATCTGGTTAGCTATAGTTATCATGTAGTCCGAAAATGAACAATATGGCATTAAATTTGCGCTTGTAATTAATTTTTTTCGATTTACAGGGGCGGAAGGGGGAGTGGTCATAATCCAAAATAAACTTGATCAGCGTGCATTAATAACACATTTTGTCACCAAATTTTGTAGTTCTAGCTCTTATAATAGCTGATATCTAGATTTTCACACGGACAGACAGACGGACAGACAGACAGACAGACGGACAGACGGACATGGCTATGTCGACTCGGCTGTTGATCCTGAGCCAGAATATATATACTTTATGGGGTCGGAGGTGTCTCCTTCTGCCTGTTACATGCATTTTCGGTTTGAACAAAGTTATAATACCCTTCTACTCTATGAGTAGCGGGTATAAAAAGAACAAGTAAGAAAGCTACAGTCGAGTGTGCTCGACTGTAATATACCCGCTACCCAGCTGCTTGTACATAATTTATTTGCGGAACAAAAAAACGGCTATAGTCATATTTTGACCGTAAAAGGCTATGGACTTATAATATTTATGCAACGTCGAAATATAAAATAAATGCATTTTGCAAATGCAAATGCTGGCAGCGCTGCTTACAGCTATGGAAAACGTTAAGCTGAATAACTTCTGTGTTTATTATCCAATTGTTACCAAATTTTCAGAGATTATCTGGCTAGCTATAGTTATCATGTAGTCCGAAAATGAACAATATGGCATCAAAAATGCGCTTGCAATTAATTTTTTCGATTTACAGGGGCGGAAGGGGGCGTGGCCAAAATCCAAAATAAACTTTATCAGCGTGCAATAATAACACATACTGTCACCAAATTTGGTAGTTCTAGCTCTTATAATAGCTGAGATATAGGTTTTCACACGGACAGACAGACGGACAGACGGACAGACAGACAGACGGACATGGCTATATCGACTCGGCTGTTGATCCTGAGCCAGAATATATATACTTTATGGGGTCGGAGGTGTCTCCTTCTGCCTGTTACATACATTTTCGGTTTGAACAAAGTTATAATACCCTTCTACTCTATGAGTAGCGGGTATAAAAATAAAAAGAACAAGCTTAAGCGGTATCAACTGGGAATCGAACCACGGACCTGTCGGTTCAGGAGTTCATCGCTTTTCCACTAAGCTACTGACGCTGTTATCCAACAACTGCAAAAATTTGCATTGTAAGGCAATCTTATTATTTCCTGTATAAATAAAGAATTTGCGCTGCCGGCAGCGCTGCTTACAGCTATGGAAAACGTTCAGCTGAATAACTTCTGTGTTTATTATCCGATTGTTACCAAATTTTCAGAGATCATATGGCTTGCTATAGTTATCATGTAGTCCGAATATGAACAATAAGGCATCAACATCCAGACAGACGGACAGACGGAGAGACAGACAGACGGACAGACGACAGACGGACATGGCTATATCGACTCGGCTGTTGATCCTGAGCCAGAATATATATATTTTATGGGGTCGGAGGTGTCTCCTTCTGCCTGTTACATACATTTTCGGTTTGAATAAAGTTATAATACCCTTTTACTCTATGAGTAGCGGGTATAAAAATAACAAGTAAGAAAGCTACACTCGAGTGTGCTCGACTGTAATATACCCGCTACCCAGCTGCTCGTACATCATTTATTTGCGGAACAAAAAAAAACGGCTACAATCATATTTTGACCGTAAAAGGCTGTGGACTTACAATATTTATGCAAAGTCAAAATCTAAAATAAACAAGTAAGAAAGCTACAGTCGAGTGTGCTCGACTGTAATATACCCGCTACCCAGCTGCTTGTACATAATTTATTTGCGGAACAAAAAAACGGCTACAATCATATTTTGACCGTAATAGGCTATATACTTATAATATTTATGCAAAGTCAAAATATAAAATAAAAAAAAAAACATTTTTGCACACATTTAATTTTTGATGCGGGCGGGACTCGAACCCGTAAATGCATAATAGTACTGTTCGTTTTGCAGTCCACAACTTAACCCATTTCACCACCGTACACGCACACACGATTCGGCACAATGCTGAAAGCAGCGCTGCCTGCACTTGTTATCAATGTTTTTTCGATTTGCGGGGGCCGAAGGGGGCGTGGCCAAAATCCAAAATAAGCTTGATCAGCGTGCAATAATAACACATATTGTCACCAAATTTGGTTGTCCTAGCTCTTATAATAGCTGAGATCTAGATTTTCACACGGACAGACAGACGGACATGGCTATATCGACTCGGCTGTTGAGCCTGAGCCAGAATATATATACTTTATGGGGTCGGAGGTGTCTCCTTCTGCCTGTTACTTACATTTTCGGTTTGAACAAAGTTATAATACCCTTCGACTCTATGAGTAGCGGGTATAAACTCGAACCCGTAAATGCATAATTGTACTGTTCGTTTTGCAGTCCACAACTTAACCCATTTCACCACCGTACACGCACACACGATTCGGCACAATGCTGCAAGCAGCGCTGCCGGCAGCGCTGCTTACAGCTGTAGAAAACGTTAAGCTGAATAACTTCTGTGTTTATTATCCGATTGTTACCAAATTTTCAGAGATCATCTTGCTAGCTATAGTTATCATGTAAACCGAAAATGAAAAATATGGCATCAAAATTGCACTTGTTATCAATGTTTTTTCGATTTGCGGGGGCGTGGCCAAAATCCAAAATAAACTTGATCAGCGTGCAATAATAACACATATTGTCACCAAATTTGGTTGTCCTAGCTCTTATAATAGCTGAGATCTAGATTTTCACACGGACAGACAGACGGACAGACGGACATGGCTATATCGACTCGGCTGTTGAGCCTTAGCCAGAATATATATACTTTATGGGGGTCGGAGGTGTCTCCTTCTGCCTGTTACATACATTTTCGGTTTGAACAAAGTTATAATACCCTTCTACTCTATGAGTAGCGGGTATAAAAAGAACAAGCTTAAGCGGTATGAACTGGGAATCGAACCACGGACCTGTCGGTTAAGGAGTTCATCGCTTTTCCACTAAGCTACTGACGCTGTTATCTAACGACTGCAAAGATTTGCATTGTAAGGCAATTTTATTATTTCCTGTATAAATAAAGAATTTGCGCTGCCGGCAGCGCTGCTTACAGCTATGGAAAACGTTAAGCTGAAAACTTCTGTGTTTATTATCCGATTGTTACCAAATTTTCAGAGATCATCTGGCTAGCTATAGTTATCATGTAGTCCGAATATGAACAATAAGGCATCAAAATTGCGCTTGTAATAATTTTTTTTCAATTTACAGGGGCGGAAGGGGGAGTGGCCATAATCCAAAATAAACTTGATCAGCGTGCAATAATAACACATTTTGTCACCAAATTTGGTAGTTCTAGCTCTTATAACAGCTGAGATCTAGATTTGTAATTTATTTTTTTCGATTTACAGGGTCGGAAGGGGGAGTGGCCATAATCCAAAATTAACTTGATCAGCGTGCAATAATAACACATTTTGTCACCAAATTTGGTAGTTCTAGCTCTTATAACAGCTGAGATCTAGATTTTCACACGGACAGACAGACGGACAAACGGAGAGACAGACAGACGGACAGACGACAGACGGACATGGCTATATCGACTCGGCTGTTGATCCTGAGCCAGAATATATATACTTTATGGGATCGGAGGTGTCTCCCTCTGCCTGTTACATACATTTTCGGTTTGAACAAAGTTATAATACCCTTCTACTCTATGAGTAGCGGGTATAAAAAAGAAAAAGCTTAAGGGGCATGAACTGGGAATCGAACCACGGGCCTGTCGGCTCAGGAGTTCATCGCTTTTCCACTAAGCTACTGATGCTGTTATCCAACAGCTGCAAAAATTTCCATTGTAAGGCATTCTTATTATTTCCTGTACAAAAAAGAATTTGCGCTTCCGGCAGAGCTGCTTACAGCTATGGAAAACGTTAAGCTGAATAACTTCTATGTTTATTATCCGATTGTTACCAAATTTTCAGAGATCATCTGGTTAGCTATAGTTATCATGTAGTCCGAAAATGAACAATATGGCATTAAATTTGCGCTTGTAATTAATTTTTTTCGATTTACAGGGGCGGAAGGGGGAGTGGTCATAATCCAAAATAAACTTGATCAGCGTGCATTAATAACACATTTTGTCACCAAATTTGGTTCTTATAATAGCTGATATCTAGATTTTTACACGGACAGACAGACGGACAGACGGACAGACAGACAGACAGACGGACAGACGAACATGGCTATATCGACTCGGCTGTTGATCCTGAGCCAGAATATGTATACTTTATGGGGTCGGAGGTGTCTCCTTCTGCCTGTTACATACATTTTAGGTTTGAACAAAGTTATAATACCCTTCTCTCTATGAGTAGCGGGTATAAACATTTTTGCACACATTTAATTTTTGATGCGGGCGGGACTCGAACCCGTAAATGCATAATAGTACTGTTCGTTTTGCAGTCCACAACTTAGCCCATTTCACCACCGTACACGCACACACGATTCGGCACAATGCTGCAAGCAGCGCTGCTGGCAGCGCTGCTTACAGCTATGGAAAACGTTAAGCTGAATAACTTCTGTGTTTATTATCCGATTGTTACCAAATTTTCAGAGATCATCTGGCTAGCTGTAGTTATCATGTAAACCGAAAATGAAACATGGCATCAAAATTGCACTTGTTATCAATGTTTTTTCGATTTGCGGGGGCGTGGCCAAAATCCAAAATAAACTTGATCAGCGTGCAATAATAACACATATTGTCACCAAATTTGGTTGTCCTAGCTCTTATAATAGCTGAGATCTAGATTTTCAAACGGACAGACAGACGGACAGACGAACATGGCTATATCGACTCGGCTGTTGATCCTGAGCCAGAATATATATACTTTATGGGGTCGGAGGTGTCTCCTTCTGCCTGTTACATACATTTTCGGTTTGAACAAAGTTATAATACCCTTCTCTCTATGAGTAGCGGGTATAAACATTTTTGCACACATTTAATTTTTGATGCGGGCGGGACTCGAACCCGTAAATGCATAATAGTACTGTTCGTTTTGCAGTCCACAACTTAACCCATTTCACCACCGTACACGCACACACGATTCGGCACAATGCTGCAAGCAGCGCTGCTGGCAGCGCTGCTTACAGCTATGGAAAACGTTAAGCTGAATAACTTCTGTGTTTATTATCCGATTGTTACCAAATTTTCAGAGATCATCTGGCTAGCTGTAGTTATCATGTAAACCGAAAATGAAACATGGCATCAAAATTGCACTTGTTATCAATGTTTTTTCGATTTGCGGGGGCGTGGCCAAAATCCAAAATAAACTTGATCAGCGTGCAATAATAACACATATTGTCACCAAATTTGGTTGTCCTAGCTCTTATAATAGCTGAGATCTAGATTTTCAAACGGACAGACAGACGGACAGACGAACATGGCTATATCGACTCGGCTGTTGATCCTGAGCCAGAATATATATACTTTATGGGGTCGGAGGTGTCTCCTTCTGCCTGTTACATACATTTTCGGTTTGAACAAAGTTATAATACCCTTCTCTCTATGAGTAGCGGGTATAAACATTTTTGCACACATTTAATTTTTGATGCGGGCGGGACTCGAACCCGTAAATGCATAATAGTACTGTTCGTTTTGCAGTCCACAACTTAACCCATTTCACCACCGTACACGCACACACGATTCGGCACAATGCTGCAAGCAGCGCTGCCTGCACTTGTTATCAATGTTTTTTCGATTTGCGGGGGCCGAAGGGGGCGTGGCCAAAATCCAAAATAAGCTTGATCAGCGTGCAATAATAACACATATTGTCACCAAATTTGGTTGTCCTAGCTCTTATAATAGCTGAGATCTAGATTTTCACACGGACAGACAGACGGACATGGCTATATCGACTCGGCTGTTGAGCCTGAGCCAGAATATATATACTTTATGGGGTCGGAGGTGTCTCCTTCTGCCTGTTACATACATTTTCGGTTTGAACAAAGTTATAATACCCTTCGACTCTATGAGTAGCGGGTATAAACATTTTTGCACACATTTAATTTTTGATGCGGGCGGGACTCGAACCCGTAAATGCATAATAGTACTGTTCGTTTTGCAGTCCACAACTTAACCCATTTCACCACCGTACACGCACACACGATTCGGCACAATGCTGCAAGCAGCGCTGCTGGCAGCGCTGCTTACAGCTATGGAAAACGTTAAGCTGAATAACTTCTGTGTTTATTATCCGATTGTTACCAAATTTTCAGAGATCATCTGGTTAGCTATAGTTATCATGTAGTCCGAAAATGAACAATATGGCATTAAATTTGCGCTTGTAATTAATTTTTTTCGATTTACAGGGGCGGAAGGGGAGTGGTCATAATCCAAAATAAACTTGATCAGCGTGCATTAATAACACATTTTGTCACCAAATTTGGTTCTTATAATAGCTGATATCTAGATTTTTACACGGACAGACAGACGGACAGACGGACAGACAGACAGACAGACGGACAGACGAACATGGCTATATCGACTCGGCTGTTGATCCTGAGCCAGAATATATATACTTTATGGGGTCGGAGGTGTCTCCTTCTGCCTGTTACATACATTTTCGGTTTGAACAAAGTTATAATACCCTTCTCTCTATGAGTAGCGGGTATAAACATTTTTGCACACATTTAATTTTTGATGCGGGCGGGACTCGAACCCGTAAATGCATAATAGTACTGTTCGTTTTGCAGTCCACAACTTAACCCATTTCACCACCGTACACGCACACACGATTCGGCACAATGCTGCAAGCAGCGCTGCTGGCAGCGCTGCTTACAGCTATGGAAAACGTTAAGCTGAATAACTTCTGTGTTTATTATCCGATTGTTACCAAATTTTCAGAGATCATCTGGCTAGCTGTAGTTATCATGTAAACCGAAAATGAAACATGGCATCAAAATTGCACTTGTTATCAATGTTTTTTCGATTTGCGGGGGCGTGGCCAAAATCCAAAATAAACTTGATCAGCGTGCAATAATAACACATATTGTCACCAAATTTGGTTGTCCTAGCTCTTATAATAGCTGAGATCTAGATTTTCAAACGGACAGACAGACGGACAGACGAACATGGCTATATCGACTCGGCTGTTGATCCTGAGCCAGAATATATATACTTTATGGGGTCGGAGGTGTCTCCTTCTGCCTGTTATATACATTTTCGGTTTGAACAAAGTTATAATACCCTTCTCTCTATGAGTAGCGGGTATAAACATTTTTGCACACATTTAATTTTTGATGCGGGCGGGACTCGAACCCGTAAATGCATAATAGTACTGTTCGTTTTGCAGTCCACAACTTAACCCATTTCACCACCGTACACGCACACACGATTCGGCACAATGCTGCAAGCAGCGCTGCCTGCACTTGTTATCAATGTTTTTTCGATTTGCGGGGGCCGAAGGGGGCGTGGCCAAAATCCAAAGTAAGCTTGATCAGCGTGCAATAATAACACATATTGTCACCAAATTTGGTTGTCCTAGCTCTTATAATAGCTGAGATCTAGATTTTCACACGGACAGACAGACGGACATGGCTATATCGACTCGGCTGTTGAGCCTGAGCCAGAATATATATACTTTATGGGGTCGGAGGTGTCTCCTTCTGCCTGTTACATACATTTTCGGTTTGAACAAAGTTATAATACCCTTCGACTCTATGAGTAGCGGGTATTAACTCGAACCCGTAAATGCATAATTGTACTGTTCGTTTTGCAGTCCACAACTTAACCTATTTCACCACCGTACACGCACACACGATTCGGCACAATGCTGCAAGCAGCGCTGCCGGCAGCGCTGCTTACAGCTGTAGAAAACGTTAAGCTGAATAACTTCTGTGTTTATTATCCGATTGTTACCAAATTTTCAGAGATCATCTTGCTAGCTATAGTTATCATGTAAACCGAAAATGAACAATATGGCATCAAAATTGCACTTGTTATCAATGTTTTTTTCGATTTGCGGGGGCGTGGCCAAAATCCAAAATAAACTTGATCAGCGTGCAATAATAACACATATTGTCACCAAATTTGGTTGTCCTAGCTCTTATAATAGCTGAGATCTAGATTTTCACACGGACAGACAGACGGACAGACGGACATGGCTATATCGACTCGGCTGTTGAGCCTTAGCCAGAATATATATACTTTATGGGGGTCGGAGGTGTCTCCTTCTGCCTGTTACATACATTTTCGGTTTGAACAAAGTTATAATACCCTTCTACTCTATGAGTAGCGGGTATAAAAAGAACAAGCTTAAGCGGTATGAACTGGGAATCGAACCACGGACCTGTCGGTTAAGGAGTTCATCGCTTTTCCACTAAGCTACTGACGCTGTTATCCAACGACTGCAAAGATTTGCATTGTAAGGCAATTTTATTATTTCCTGTATAAATAAAGAATTTGCGCTGCCGGCAGCGCTGCTTACAGCTATGGAAAACGTTAAGCTGAAAACTTCTGTGTTTATTATCCGATTGTTACCAAATTTTCAGAGATCATCTGGCTAGCTATAGTTATCATGTAGTCCGAATATGAACAATAAGGCATCAAAATTGCGCTTGTAATAAATTTTTTTCAATTTACAGGGGCGGAAGGGGGAGTGGCCATAATCCAAAATAAACTTGATCAGCGTGCAATAATAACACATTTTGTCACCAAATTTGGTAGTTCTAGCTCTTATAACAGCTGAGATCTAGATTTGTAATTTATTTTTTTCGATTTACAGGGTCGGAAGGGGGAGTGGCCATAATCCAAAATTAACTTGATCAGCGTGCAATAATAACACATTTTGTCACCAAATTTGGTAGTTCTAGCTCTTATAACAGCTGAGATCTAGATTTTCACACGGACAGACAGACGGACAGACGGAGAGACAGACAGACGGACAGACGACAGACGGACATGGCTATATCGACTCGGCTGTTGATCCTGAGCCAGAATATATATACTTTATGGGATCGGAGGTGTCTCCCTCTGCCTGTTACATACATTTTCGGTTTGAACAAAGTTATAATACCCTTCTACTCTATGAGTAGCGGGTATAAAAAAGAAAAAGCTTAAGGGGCATGAACTGGGAATCGAACCACGGGCCTGTCGGCTCAGGAGTTCATCGCTTTTCCACTAAGCTACTGATGCTGTTATCCAACAGCTGCAAAAATTTCCATTGTAAGGCATTCTTATTATTTCCTGTACAAAAAAAGAATTTGCGCTTCCGGCAGCGCTGCTTACAGCTATGGAAAACGTTAAGCTGAATAACTTCTATGTTTATTATCCGATTGTTACCAAATTTTCAGAGATCATCTGGTTAGCTATAGTTATCATGTAGTCCGAAAATGAACAATATGGCATTAAATTTGCGCTTGTAATTAATTTTTTTCGATTTACAGGGGCGGAAGGGGGAGTGGTCATAATCCAAAATAAACTTGATCAGCGTGCATTAATAACACATTTTGTCACCAAATTTGGTAGTTCTAGCTCTTATAACAGCTGAGATCTAGATTTTCACACGGACAGACAGACGGACAAACGGAGAGACAGACAGACGGACAGACGACAGACGGACATGGCTATATCGACTCGGCTGTTGATCCTGAGCCAGAATATGTATACTTTATGGGATCGGAGGTGTCTCCCTCTGCCTGTTACATACATTTTCGGTTTGAACAAAGTTATAATACCCTTCTACTCTATGAGTAGCGGGTATAAAAAAGAAAAAGCTTAAGGGGCATGAACTGGGAATCGAACCACGGGCCTGTCGGCTCAGGAGTTCATCGCTTTTCCACTAAGCTACTGATGCTGTTATCCAACAGCTGCAAAAATTTCCATTGTAAGGCATTCTTATTATTTCCTGTACAAAAAAGAATTTGCGCTTCCGGCAGCGCTGCTTACAGCTATGGAAAACGTTAAGCTGAATAACTTCTATGTTTATTATCCGATTGTTACCAAATTTTCAGAGATCATCTGGTTAGCTATAGTTATCATGTAGTCCGAAAATGAACAATATGGCATTAAATTTGCGCTTGTAATTAATTTTTTTCGATTTACAGGGGCGGAAGGGGGAGTGGTCATAATCCAAAATAAACTTGATCAGCGTGCATTAATAACACATTTTGTCACCAAATTTGGTTCTTATAATAGCTGATATCTAGATTTTTACACGGACAGACAGACGGACAGACGGACAGACAGACAGACAGACGGACAGACGAACATGGCTATATCGACTCGGCTGTTGATCCTGAGCCAGAATATGTATACTTTATGGGGTCGGAGGTGTCTCCTTCTGCCTGTTACATACATTTTCGGTTTGAACAAAGTTATAATACCCTTCTCTCTATGAGTAGCGGGTATAAACATTTTTGCACACATTTAATTTTTGATGCGGGCGGGACTCGAACCCGTAAATGCATAATAGTACTGTTCGTTTTGCAGTCCACAACTTAGCCCATTTCACCACCGTACACGCACACACGATTCGGCACAATGCTGCAAGCAGCGCTGCTGGCAGCGCTGCTTACAGCTATGGAAAACGTTAAGCTGAATAACTTCTGTGTTTATTATCCGATTGTTACCAAATTTTCAGAGATCATCTGGCTAGCTGTAGTTATCATGTAAACCGAAAATGAAACATGGCATCAAAATTGCACTTGTTATCAATGTTTTTTCGATTTGCGGGGGCGTGGCCAAAATCCAAAATAAACTTGATCAGCGTGCAATAATAACACATATTGTCACCAAATTTGGTTGTCCTAGCTCTTATAATAGCTGAGATCTAGATTTTCAAACGGACAGACAGACGGACAAACGGAGAGACAGACAGACGGACAGACGACAGACGGACATGGCTATATCGACTCGGCTGTTGATCCTGAGCCAGAATATATATACTTTATGGGATCGGAGGTGTCTCCCTCTGCCTGTTACATACATTTTCGGTTTGAACAAAGTTATAATACCCTTCTACTCTATGAGTAGCGGGTATAAAAAGAAAAAGCTTAAGGGGCATGAACTGGGAATCGAACCACGGGCCTGTCGGCTCAGGAGTTCATCGCTTTTCCACTAAGCTACTGATGCTGTTATCCAATAGCTGCAAAATTTCCATTGTAAGGCATTCTTATTATTTCCTGTACAAAAAAAGAATTTGCGCTTCCGGCAGCGCTGCTTACAGCTATGGAAAACGTTAAGCTGAATAACTTCTATGTTTATTATCCGATTGTTACCAAATTTTCAGAGATCATCTGGTTAGCTATAGTTATCATGTAGTCCGAAAATGAACAATATGGCATTAAATTTGCGCTTGTAATTAATTTTTTTCGATTTACAGGGGCGGAAGGGGGAGTGGTCATAATCCAAAATAAACTTGATCAGCGTGCATTAATAACACATTTTGTCACCAAATTTGGTTCTTATAATAGCTGATATCTAGATTTTTACACGGACAGACAGACGGACAGACGGACAGACAGACAGACAGACGGACAGACGAACATGGCTATATCGACTCGGCTGTTGATCCTGAGCCAGAATATATATACTTTATGGGGTCGGAGGTGTCTCCTTCTGCCTGTTACATACATTTTCGGTTTGAACAAAGTTATAATACCCTTCTCTCTATGAGTAGCGGGTATAAACATTTTTGCACACATTTAATTTTTGATGCGGGCGGGACTCGAACCCGTAAATGCATAATAGTACTGTTCGTTTTGCAGTCCACAACTTAACCCATTTCACCACCGTACACGCACACACGATTCGGCACAATGCTGCAAGCAGCGCTGCCGGCAGCGCTGCTTACAGCTATGGAAAACGTTAAGCTGAATAACTTCTGTGTTTATTATCCGATTGTTACCAAATTTTCAGAGATCATCTTGCTAGCTATAGTTATCATGTAAACCGAAAATGAACAATATGGCATCAAAATTGCACTTGTTATCAATGTTTTTTCAATTTGCGGGGGCGTGGCCAAAATCCAAAATAAACTTGATCAGCGTGCAATAATAACACATATTGTCAACAAATTTGGTTGTCCTAGCTCTTATAATAGCTGAGATCTAGATTTCCACACGGACAGACAGACGGACATGGCTATATCGACTCGGCTGTTGATCCTGAGCCAGAATATATATACTTTATGGGGTCGGAGGTGTCTCCTTCTGCCTGTTACATACATTTTCGGTTTGAACAAAGTTATAATACCCTTCTACTCTATGAGTAGCGGGTATAAAAAGAACAAGCTTAAGCGGTATGAACTGGGAATCGAACCACGGACCTGTCGGTTCAGGAGTTCATCGCTTTTCCACTAAGCTACTGGCGCTGTTATCCAACGACTGCAAAAATTTGCATTGTAAGGCAATCTTATTATTTCCTGTATAAATAAAGAATTTGCGCTGCCGGCAGCGCTGCTTACAGCTATGGAAAACGTTAAGCTGAATAACTTCTGTGTTTATTATCCGATTGTTACCAAATTTTCAGAGATCATCTGGCTAGCTATAGTTATCATATAAACCGCAAATGAACAATATGGCATCTAAATTGCGCTTGTAATAAATTTTTTTTTTATTACGGGGCGAAAGGGGGCGTGGCCAAAATCCAAAATAAACTTGATCACCCTGCAATAATAACACATACTGTCACCAAATTTGGTAGTTCTAGCTCTTATAATAGCTGAGATCTAGATTTTCACACGGACAGACAGACGGACAGACGGACATGGCTATATCGACTCGGCTGTTGATCCTGAGCCAGAATATATATACTTTATGGGGTCGGAGGTGTCTCCTTCTGCCTGTTACATACATTTTCGGTTTGAACAAAGTTATAATACCCTTCTACTCTATGAGTAGCGGGTATAAAAATAACAAGTAAGAAAGCTACATTCGAGTGTGCTCGACTGTAATATACCCGCTACCCAGCTGCTCGTACATCATTTATTTGCGGAACAAAAAAACGGCTACAATCATATTTTGACCGTAAAAGGCTATGGACTTACAATATTTATGCAAAGTCAAAATCTAAAATAAACAAGTAAGAAAGCTACAGTCGAGTGTGCTCGACTGTAATATACCCGCTACCCAGCTGCTTGTACATAATTTATTTGCGGAACAAAAAAACGGCTACAATCATATTTTGACCGTAATAGGCTATGGACTTATAATATTTATGCAAAGTCAAAATATAAAATAAAAAAAAAAAACATTTTTGCACACATTTAATTTTTGATGCGGGCGGGACTCGAACCCGTAAATGCATAATAGTACTGTTCGTTTTGCAGTCCACAACTTAACCCATTTCACCACCGTACACGCACACACGATTCGGCACAATGCTGCAAGCAGCGCTCCGGCAGCGCTGCTTACAGCTGTGGAAAACGTTAAGCTGAATAACTTCTGTGTTTATTATCCGATTGTTACCAAATTTTCAGAGATCATCTTGCTAGCTATAGTTATTATGTAAACCGAAAATGAACAATATGGCATCAAAATTGCACTTGTTATCAATGTTTTTTCAATTTGCGGGGGCGTGGCCAAAATCCAAAATAAACTTGATCAGCGTGCAATAATAACACATATTGTCAACAAATTTGGTTGTCCTAGCTCTTATAATAGCTGAGATCTAGATTTTCACACGGACAGACAGACGGACATGGCTATATCGACTCGGCTGTTGATCCTGAGCCAGAATATATATACTTTATGGGGTCGGAGGTGTCTCCTTCTGCCTGTTACATACATTTTCGGTTTGAACAAAGTTATAATACCCTTCTACTCTATGAGTAGCGGGTATAAAAAAAGAAAAAGCTTGAGTTCATCGCTTTTCCACTAAGCTACTGACGCTGTTATCCAACAACTGCAAAAATTTGCATTGTAAGGCAATCTTATTATTTCCTGTACAAATAAAGAATTTGCGCTGCCGGCAGCGCTGCTTACAGCTATGGAAAACGTTAAGCTGAATAACTTCTGTGTTTATTATCCGATTGTTACCAAATTTTCGGAGATCATCTGGCTAGCTATAGTTATCATATAAACCGAAAATGAACAATATGGCATCTAAATTGAGCTTGTTATCAATTTTTTTTTATTTACAGGGGCGTGGCCAAATCCAAAATAAACTTCTAGCTCTTATAATAGCTGAGATTTAGATTTTCACACGGACAGACAGACGGACAGACGGACAGACAGACAGACGGACAGACGGACATGGCTATATCGACTCGGCTGTTGATCCTGAGTCAGAATATATATACTTTATGGGGTCGGAGGTGTCTCCTTCTGCCTGTTACATACATTTTCGATTTGAACAAAGTTATAATACCATTCTACTCTGTGAGTAGCGGGTATAAAAAGCATAAGCGGCATGAACTGGGAATCGAACCACGGGCCTGTCGGTTCAGGAGTTCATCGCTTTTCCACTAAGCTACTGACGCTGTTATCCAACAACTGCAAAAATTTGCATTGTAAGGCAATCTTATTATTTCCTGTATAAATAAAGAATTTGCGCTGCCGGCAGCGCTGCTTACAGCTATGGAAAACGTTAAGCTGAATAACTTCTGTGTTTATTATTCGATTATTACCAAATTTTCAGAGATCATCTGGCTAGCTATAGTTATCATGTAAACCGCAAATGAACAATATGGCATCTAAATTGCACATGTTATCAATGTTTTTTCGATTTGCGGGGGCCGAAGGGGGCGTGGCCAAAATCCAAAATAAACTTGATCAGCGTGAAATAATAACACATATTGTCACCAAATTTGGTTGTCCTAGCTCTTATAATAGCTGAGATCTAGATTTTCACACGGACAGACAGACGGACAGACGGACATGGCTATATCGACTCGGCTGTTGATCCTGAGCCAGAATATATATACTTTATGGGGTCGGAGGTGTCTCCTTCTGCCTGTTACATACATTTTCGGTTTCAACAAAGTTATAATACCCTTCTACTCTATGAGTAGCGGGTATAAGAAGAACAAGCTTAAGCGGTATGAACTGGGAACCGAACCACGGACCTGTCGGTTCAGGAGTTCATCGCTTTTACACTAAGCTACTGACGCTGTTATCCAACGACTGCAAAAATTTGCATTGTAAGGCAATCTTATTATTTCGTGTATAAATAAAGAATTTGCGCTGCCGGCAGCGCTGCTTACAGCTATGGAAAACGTTAAGCTGAATAACTTCTGTGTTTATTATTCGATTATTACCAAATTTGCAGAGATCATCTGGCTAGCTATAGTTATCATGTAAACCGAAAATGAACAATATGGCATCAAAAATGCGCTTGTAATTAATTTTTTTCGATTTACAGGGGCGGAAGGGGGCGTGGCCAAAATCCAAAATAAACTTGATCAGCGTGCAATAATAACACATACTGTAACCAAATTTGGTAGTTCTACCTCTTATAATAGCTGAGATCTAGATTTTCACACGGACAGACAGACGGACAGACAGACAGACAGACGGACAGACGGACAGACGGACATGGCTATATCGACTCGGCTGTTGATCCTGAGCCAGAATATATATACTTTATGGGGTCGGAGGTGTCTCCTTCTGCCTGTTACATACATTTTCGGTTTGAACAAAGTTATAATACCCTTCTACTCTATGAGTAGCGGGTATAAAAAGCTTAAGCGGCATGAACTGGGCATCGAACCACGGGCCTGTCGGTTCAGGAGTTCATTGATTTTCCACTAAGCTACTGACGCTGTTATCCAACAACTAGAAAAATTTGCACTTGTAATAAGGGCATTCTTATTATTTCCTGTACAAATAAAGAATTTCTTTTATTTCCTGTACAAACATAGAATTTGCGCTGCCGGCAGCGCTGCTTACAGCTATGGAAATCGTTAAGCTGAATAACTTCTGTGTTTATTATCCGATTGTTACCAAATTTTCAGAGATAATCTGGCTGGTTATAGTTATCATATAAACCCAAAATGAATAATATGCCATATTGTTCATTTTCGGTTTACATGATAACAATAGCTAGCCAGATGATCTCTGAAAATTTGGTAACAATCGGATAATAAACACAGAAGTTATTCAGCTTAACGTTTTCCACAGCTCTAAGCAGCGCTGCCGGCAGCGCTGCTTGCAGCATTGTGCCGAATCGTGTGTGCGTGTACGGTGGTGAAATGGGTTAAGTTGTGGACTGCAAAACGAACAGTACTATTATGCATTTACGGGTTCGAGTCCCGCCCGCATCAAAAATTAAATGTGTGCAAAAATGTTTATACCCGGACAGACGGATATGGCTATGTCGACTCGGCTGTTGATCCTGAGCCAGAATATATATACTTTATGGGGTCGGAGGTGTCTCCTTCTGCCTGTAACATACATTTTCGGTTTGAACAAAGTTATAATACGCTTCTACTCTATGAGTAGCGGGTATAAAAAAAGAAAAAGCTTAAGCGGCATGAACTGGGAATCGAACCACGGGCCTGTCGGTTCAGGAGTTCATCGCTTTTCCACTAAGCTACTGACGCTGTTATCCAACGACTGCAAAACTTTGCATTGTATGGCAATCTTATTATTTCCTGTACAAATAAAGAATTTGCGCTGCCGGCAGCGCTGCTTACAGCTATGGAAAACGTTAAGCTGAATATCTTCTGTGTTTATTATCCGATTGTTACCAAATTGCAGAGATCATCTGGCTAGCTATAGTTATCATATAAACCGAAAATGAACAATATGGCATCAAAATGCGCTTGTAATTAATTTTTTTCGATTTACAGGGGCGAAAGGGGGCGTGGCCAAAATCCAAAATAAACTTGATCAGCGTGCAATAATAACACATACTGTCACCAAATTTGGTAGTTCTAGCTCTTATAATAGCTGAGATCTAGATTTTCACACGGACAGACAGACGGACAGACGGACTGACAGACAGACGGACAGACGGACAGAGGGACATGGCTATATCGACTCGGCTGTTAATCCTGAGCCAGAATATATATACTTTATGGGGTCGGAGGTGTCTCCCTTCTGCCTGTTACATACATTTTCGGTTTGAACAAAGTTATAATACCCTTCTACTCTATGAGTAGCGGGTATAAAAATAAAAAGAACAAGCTTAAGCGGTATGAACTGGGAATCGAACCACGGACCTGTCGGTTCAGGAGCTCATCGCTTTTCCACTAAGCTACTGACGCTGTTATCCAACGTCTGCAAAACTTTGCATTGTAAGGCAATCTAATTATTTCCTGTACAAATAAAGAATTTGCGCTGCCGGCAGCGCTGCTTACAGCTATGGAAAACGTTAAGCTGAATAACTTCTGTGTTTATTATCCGATTGTTACCACATTTTCAGAGATCATCTGGCTAGCTATATTTATCATGTAAACCGAAAATGAACAATATGGCATCAAAAATGCGCTTGTAATTAATTTTTTTCGATTTACAGGGGCGGAAGGGGGCGTGGCAAAAATCCAAAATAAACTTGATCAGCGTGCAATAATAACACATACTGTCACCAAATTTGGTAGTTCTAGCTCTTATAATAGCTGAGATCTAGATTTTCACACGGACAGACAGATGGACAGACATTTTCTGGGAATTGAATCACGGGCCTGCCGGTTCTGGAGTTCATCGCTTTCCACTAAGCTACGGACGCTGTTATCCAACAACTGCAAAAATTTACATTATAAGGCATTCTTGTTATTTCCTGTACAAATAAAGAATTTGCGCTGCCGGCAGTGCTGCTTACAGCTATGGAAAACGTTAAGCTGAATAACTTCTGTGTTTATTATCCGATTGTTGCCACATTTTCAGAGATCATCTGGCTAGCTATATTTATCATGTAAACCGAAAATGAACAATATGGCATCTAAATTGCGCTTGTAATCAATTTTTTTTATTTACAGGGGCGAAAGGGGGCGTGGCCAAAATCCAAAATAAACTTGATCAGCCTGCAATAATAAAACATACTGTCACCAAATTTGGTAGTTCTAGCTCTTATAATAGCTGAGATCTAGATTTTCACACGGACAGACAGACGGACAGACGGACATGGCTATATCGACTCGGCTGTTGATCCTGAGCCAGAATATATATACTTTATGGGGTCGGAGGTGTCTCCTTCTGCCTGTTACATACATTTTCGGTTTGAACAAAGTTATAATACCCTTCTACTCTATGAGTAGCGGGTATAAAAATAACAAGTAAGAAAGCTACAGTCGAGTGTGCTCGACTGTAATATACCCGCTACCCAGCTGCTTGTACATAATTTATTTGCGGAACAAAAAAACGGCTACAATCATATTTTGACCGTAAAAGGCTATGGACTTATAATATTTATGCAAAGTCAAAATATAAAAAAAAAAAAAAAACATTTTTGCACACATTTAATTTTTTATGCGGGCGGGACTCGAACCCGTAAATGCATAATAGTACTGTTCGTTTTGCAGTCCACAACTTAACCCATTTCACCACCGTACACGCACACACGATTCGGCACAATGCTGCAAGCAGCGCTGCCGGCAGCGCTGCTTACAGCTATGGAAAACGTTAAGCTGAATAACTTCTGTATTTATTATCCGATTGTTACCAAATTTTCAGAGATCATCTGGCTAGCTGTAGTTATCATGTAAACCGAAAATGAACAATATGGCATCAAAATTGCACTTGTTATCAATGTTTTTTTCGACATGCGGGGGCGGAAGGGGGCGTGGCCAAAATCCAAAATAAACTTGATCAGCGTGCAATAATAACACATATTGTCACCAAATTTGGTTGTCTAGCTCTTATAATAGCTGAGATCTAGATTTTCACACGGACAGACAGACGGAGAGACGGACATGGCTATATCGACTCGGCTGTTGATCCTGAGCCAGAATATATATACTTTATGGGGTCGGAGGTGTCTCCTTCTGCCTGTTACATACATTTTCGGTTTGAACAAAGTTATAATACGCTTCTACTCTATGAGTAGCGGGTATAAAAAAAGAAAAAGCTTAAGCGGCATGAACTGGGAATCGAACCACGGGCCTGTCGGTTCAGGAGTTCATCGCTTTTCCACTAAGCTACTGACGCTGTTATCCAACGACTGCAAAACTTTGCATTGTAAGGCAATCTTATTATTTCCTGTACAAATAAAGAATTTGCGCTGCCGGCAGCGCTGCTTACAGCTATGGAAAACGTTAAGCTGAATATCTTCTGTGTTTATTATCCGATTGTTACCAAATTGCAGAGATCATCTGGCTAGCTATAGTTATCATATAAACCGAAAATGAACAATATGGCATCAAAAATGCGCTTGTAATTAATTTTTTTCGATTTACAGGGGCGAAAGGGGGCGTGGCCAAAATCCAAAATAAACTTGATCAGCGTGCAATAATAACACATACTGTCACCAAATTTGGTAGTTCTAGCTCTTATAATAGCTGAGATCTAGATTTTCACACGGACAGACAGACGGACAGACGGACTGACAGACAGACGGACAGACGGACAGAGGGACATGGCTATATCGACTCGGCTGTTAATCCTGAGCCAGAATATATATACTTTATGGGGTCGGAGGTGTCTCCTTCTGCCTGTTACATACATTTTCGGTTTGAACAAAGTTATAATACCCTTCTACTCTATGAGTAGCGGGTATAAAAATAAAAAGAACAAGCTTAAGCGGTATGAACTGGGAATCGAACCACGGACCTGTCGGTTCAGGAGCTCATCGCTTTTCCACTAAGCTACTGACGCTGTTATCCAACGTCTGCAAAACTTTGCATTGTAAGGCAATCTAATTATTTCCTGTACAAATAAAGAATTTGCGCTGCCGGCAGCGCTGCTTACAGCTATGGAAAACGTTAAGCTGAATAACTTCTGTGTTTATTATCCGATTGTTACCACATTTTCAGAGATCATCTGGCTAGCTATATTTATCATGTAAACCGAAAATGAACAATATGGCATCAAAAATGCGCTTGTAATTAATTTTTTTCGATTTACAGGGGCGGAAGGGGGCGTGGCAAAAATCCAAAATAAACTTGATCAGCGTGCAATAATAACACATACTGTCACCAAATTTGGTAGTTTTAGCTCTTATAATAGCTGAGATCTAGATTTTCACACGGACAGACAGATGGACAGACATTTTCTGGGAATTGAATCACGGGCCTGCCGGTTCTGGAGTTCATCGCTTTCCACTAAGCTACTGACGCTGTTATCCAACAACTGCAAAAATTTACATTATAAGGCATTCTTGTTATTTCCTGTACAAATAAAGAATTTGCGCTGCCGGCAGTGCTGCTTACAGCTATGGAAAACGTTAAGCTGAATAACTTCTGTGTTTATTATCCGATTGTTGCCACATTTTCAGAGATCATCTGGCTAGCTATATTTATCATGTAAACCGAAAATGAACAATATGGCATCTAAATTGCGCTTGTAATCAATTTTTTTTATTTACAGGGGCGAAAGGGGGCGTGGCCAAAATCCAAAATAAACTTGATCAGCCTGCAATAATAACACATACTGTCACCAAATTTGGTAGTTCTAGCTCTTATAATAGCTGAGATCTAGATTTTCACACGGACAGACAGACGGACAGACGGACATGGCTATATCGACTCGGCTGTTGATCCTGAGCCAGAATATATATACTTTATGGGGTCGGAGGTGTCTCCTTCTGCCTGTTACATACATTTTCGGTTTGAACAAAGTTATAATACCCTTCTACTCTATGAGTAGCGGGTATAAAAATAACAAGTAAGAAAGCTACAGTCGAGTGTGCTCGACTGTAATATACCCGCTACCCAGCTGCTTGTACATAATTTATTTGCGGAACAAAAAAACGGCTACAATCATATTTTGACCGTAAAAGGCTATGGACTTATAATATTTATGCAAAGTCAAAATATAAAATAAAAAAAAAAACATTTTTGCACACATTTAATTTTTTATGCGGGCGGGACTCGAACCCGTAAATGCATAATAGTACTGTTCGTTTTGCAGTCCACAACTTAACCCATTTCACCACCGTACACGCACACACGATTCGGCACAATGCTGCAAGCACGCGGCCAGCGCTGCTTACAGCTATGGAAAACGTTAAGCTGAATAACTTCTGTATTTATTATCCCATTGTTACCAAATTTTCAGAGATCATCTGGCTAGCTGTAGTTATCATGTAAACCGAAAATGAACAATATGGCATCAAAATTGCACTTGTTATCAATGTTTTTTTCGACATGCGGGGGCGGAAGGGGGCGTGGCCAAAATCCAAAATAAACTTGATCAGCGTGCAATAATAACACATATTGTCACCAAATTTGGTTGTCTAGCTCTTATAATAGCTGAGATCTAGATTTTCACACGGACAGACAGACGGACAGACGGACATGGATTTATCGACTCGGCTGCTGATCCTGAGCCAGAATATATATGTAAACAATAGAGGTGATGGCAACGTGATGGCACGGGTGGCAACGCTGCAGGCGCCTATCGATAAGATCAGGCAGGCAACAATAATTATAATCGAGCAGCGAAAGCAGTCGGAGGTGTCTCCTTCTGCCTGTTACATACATTTTCGGTTTGAACAAAGTTATAATACCCTTCTACTCTATGAGTAGCGGGTATAAAAATAAAAAGAACAAGCTTAAGCGGTATGAACTGGGAATCGAACCACGGACCTGTCGGTTCAGGAGTTCATCGCTTTTCCACTAAGCTACTGACGCTGTTATCCAACGACTGCAAAAATTTGCATTGTAAGGCAATCTTATTATTTCCTGTATAAATAAAGAATTTGCGCTGCCGGCAGCGCTGCTTACAGCTATGGAAAACGTTCAGCTGAATAACTTCTGTGTTTATTATCCGATTGTTACCAAATTTTCAGAGATCATCTGGCTAGCTATAGTTATCATGTAGTCCGAAAATGAGGCAACAACAAAGTACATGTAAAAAAAATAAAACTTTAAATAATTTAAAAAAAAAACTAGAAGAGACCGAAGAATAATTCTTTCATCAAAAATTCGGATAAATCTAGCTCTATCTATATAAAAAAAAATTAAGAAAATCGGTGATGATGTCCACTAATAGACAATTACCAACTTCTGTGTTTAATATCCGATTGTTACCAAATTTGGTAGTTCAAGCTCTTATAATAGCTGAGATCTGTTTTTCACACGGACAGACAGACGGACAGACAGACTGACGGACAGACGGACATGGCTATATCGACTCGGCTGTTGATCCTGAGCCAGAATATATATACTTTATGGGGTCGGAGGTGTCTCCTTCTGCCTGTTACATACATTTTCGGTTTAAACAAAGTTATAATACCCTGCTACTCTATGAGTAGCATGTAAAAATATCGCGATATATCGTAAGTACCAAAAAATCGTATAGTATAAAGTGGTAAAACCGAGCGGTTGTTTACCAACACATGTGAGTAGAGCTGGAGCAGCAATCAATGGCGCAAAAATATATATCGGTAGTCGGTGGCCGCATCTTTGTTGATGTGCAAAAATGCATATTTCCGATAGTTCATTCCTGATACTCATATAATATCCATCGTTAGGGAACACTATACTATACATATAAGTTATATAAAACTAATTATAATAAATTGCTTATGTGCGGCTAGCTGCCGGAGTAAAGTGAGTTTATTCTTTTAAGTCATACACAGAACTGACTCAAGAATACAAAAATGCTTAATCACTAACCCACAGAATTCAAGCTCGAGCAGCCAAGTCATAGCCGGCAAGCCGACTCAGCATAATCATAACTATGCTCTTGCGACACTTGTAAGAATCATGTTACCATAGCTGACTTTGTTGCTCGGGCATTGGCTTAGCATATTGCATCAGCGCAACGCCCGCTACTCGGCCACTGACTTGCTGCCTTGCAGCGTCACCGCTATGCCGCGGGTTACTTGATAACTGCTCCCCCTTTAAAGTTGCGCCGTCCCGGGGCACTCCATATAAGTCCATCAGTTTTTTTTATCTCCCTCGGCGCTCGTCTTTTTCTCAGAACCAGGCAGAGGAGGATGGAACCGCTGGATACCAGATTGACTCCTACCCCGACCGAAAACCAGACCTTGGGCGACCACTGGGCTTCTGCATGATCCTTATTTTCTTGGATCACTCGGAGGTAATGCTCGGTCATCTGGTTCAGTAGTGGTAGACTTAGTACTGGGTCGTGGCCGATGACGTTCAGTAATGGGGACGTAGCTACTCCTGGCGCCTTACTTATTGCCATCTTGCGGTTTACGTATTTGGTTCCGTTTATGATAGCTAGGCGCTGGAACGTTATTAAATTCGTGCCTCGTACCAATCTCTCTGGTCCGTCATCTGTACTGACTTGTGCCGGATGGTCGTTGATGATTATTGTTCCCTCATCCACCAATGTAATCGGCTTAAGGTGGCTGGCCTGAGTATGGCAGAGAGCTGAACCTCCCGAGTGCAAGCCGCTAATTTGTAGAAGGAGGTGTAGCTGGTGGTCGCGCAGTCTGTGACAGCCATGATTCCGCTGGTGCATTCCGCCACTGTGTCGTCTGTCAGCTGGAGCATGATGTTTTTGTGTGCCACGGGAAACATTGTTACTTTCTTACAAATGAACTTAATTTGGGGGTAGTCAATTAATATACGGACTATGTTATTGGACTGGAAGATCTTTATATTAGATACTTCCATTAGGTTGACTATGGGCACCTCTGTGGGATGTTCAATTAGAATGGACTTTAAGTCGTCGTGGTCAAAAATACTAGGATTTATAATAATAGATTTAACTAACATGATAGACAGCATTAAATTCTGAATTTCCGAAATTAGCATTCTATTTCTTGCCAATAATGACTCGTAAAGGTGGGGTGTGTCTGTAAGGTCTCCCTTTCTTTCTTTAAGTAATTTATTTACCATCTCCGTAAGCTCATTAATGCGTTTTTGTGCTATGGTGTTAATCACCACTTGTCTATTGTTGGATTCTATGAGTTGGGACTCAGTCATTCTAATTCTTTCGAAATCTGCGGCGTCTGGTGTTCCAGCTACTGCCTTTAATACGGGACCCAAAAAGTCTATACTTCTGGCTATACGGTGGTGAAATTTTAAAGCGGACAACAAGTTTCTGGCATGGTCAATATCTATATCTTAAAGTTTTCGCATATGCGATTGGGGGAATAAATTCGTCAATCTGTCAGTCTCGTCTAACATCGTAGCGAACTCTGTAAGGTTACTCGAGTGTCGTAAATAGCTGCGTTGCTCCCATACCATTACTTCTCCGTCCATAACGGGAATGTAATTGGAATGCGAGTAGTCTGTGATTGGCATTTGCATTTACAACTGCGGAACAAGTAAGAACGATACCCACGAACCTGCAAGAGACAATTTAATCCTATGATTTTTTCTCATTTTCTTAAATACTATTCTTAACTTGGTTATTATGAAAGAAAAAGAAAATATGAGCAGCTACCTTAGGTTGTCCTTGTGGACCACCCTCCCATTAATAAGAACAGACGTTCCTAGGTCTGATTGAATGGTCTCCTCAGAACACAAGGGGGTCAGCTTGTTGCCCAATCTTTTATTACTGTTTACAAATACTTTTTCCCCTACTTCAAAAACCCTATTTTACCTTGATGCATTATTTCGATCTAGCTGAGCCTGCTGAGCGTTAGTTATTTTGCTCCTAATGTTCTCCTTGAATTCTTCGGTTGACGCGTGAATTACCTCTATCGGCTTCTTCCCGGTAACCGAATGAATCGTACGGTTGTACCTAACGGTCGCTTGCATTATAAGCTCAATTGTGTCTTCAAATTTCTTTTCTAGCTTAAGACATCTCGCTATTTCTGATAATGTACTGTGGAAGCGTTCCACCTGCCCGTTCGATGAGCTATGCATCGGGGGCGCATTGACCACATCAATCCCGAATTGGTTTTTTAATAGAGACGTGATAGTCTCTGAATTGAATGCTCCTTCATTGTCACAGTATATTGTCTTGGTTTTCGGAAAGGAATTTACCAGCTGGATAATTGGGATCTTTAGATCTGTTATTGTCCGAGATACTATCGGCTGCGTAATGGCAAACTTAGAAAATTTATCGATACATGTTAAGAACTGTTTTTTATCAGTAGAAAATATATCGATGTGCAGCATCTCGCCGGCATATGTTGGTACCGGTGTCACACCAAGCTGTTGTCTCTTTGGATGCCTATCATACTTAGCTTTAGTGCATATCTTACAGTTGGCTATTACCTCCGACACCAACTTAGACATTTTTGGGAAATAATAGTCGCACAGAATTTGTTTAACATTTTTTTGTACGGCCCTATGAGCGCGACTATGCTCAGCTATAACGATTTCCCTTTGTTCGTTCTGGTCAGTAATGTCAGTTACAAGATTTTTGCAATGCCAAAATTTAGTTGCCGGAAAAACCCTTACCAATTCGTCTTGTATATAAGCCAAGGTGTGGAGATTGCAATGAATTGCATTTACCACGCCTGGTTGCACCACTTGTTTCAGCTCGCGGAGAGCTTCGTCATCCCGAGTGAAATATAGTGTGCCTAATTTTCTCGCGGAAAAGCACAAATGTGCGTTTCAACGGAAACTGTGCTTCTTCCACAATTATCTGGTTCTTGAAGCAATTAAGCGGCTTATCTGTGGCATCAATAGTGTAGGTCAACGATAGCTCACTGTGTATAGTGGCAACATCGGACTCTATCTCGTTTTGCATAGCATTAATGTTTTGGCGCGAAAGCGCGCCTGCCACTAAGTTTTCTTTACCGGGCTTGTAAAAAATTTTCGCATTATGTTCGTCAATAAAGGCCTTCCATCTTTTGATTTTGGCATTTGACCGCGAACGTTAGGGGCTGATGATCTGTATAGATATTGATGTCGCGTGTTCCATACAAATACTGCTGTAACTTTCCCAGTGCCCACACTATTGCGAGTAGCTCCCTCTCGTTGGTAGCATAATTCGTCTCGCATTCCTTTAGGGTTCTATAAATCATGGTAATTGGCTTGCCTTCCTGCGAAAGCACAGCCCCGATTCCATGCGCGGAAGCATCTGTCGTTAAGTCAAAGGGCTTCTTAAAGTCCGGATATCTTAACATGACGTCTTCTGATGCCAGAATATTTCTTATCCTATCGAATGCCTCTCTTTCTGTGTCATTGAAAGTGATAGGAATTTTCCTCGACATATGCTTACTAACGGAGCCATTCTCGCCCCTAAGTAAGTTTGTTAGAGGTCTTGCAATCGCTGAAAAGTCCTTAATAAATCTTCTATAGTAACTGGCAAGACCCAAAAAAGACCTGAGTGCGTACAAACCTTTGGGTTCTTCGAACTCTCGAATAGAGCGCACTTTTTTAGGGTCCTTTTTAGCTCCGCCCTTTGTTACAATAAAGCCTAAGTATTCGACGCTTTCTTTGAAAAAATGGGTCTTTTCTCTTGAGACTTTCATGTTGGCGTAACAGAGGCATTTCAGGACCCAGTCAATAAGCTTAACATGATCGGACTCATTTTTAAATAAGATTATAACGTCATCTATGTACACATAGATCTTACCTATCTGCTCCCGCAAAACGTCATCTATTGTTCTTTGAAAAATGGTTCCAGCATTTTTTAATCCGAAAGGCAGTCGACAGAACTCGTACTTGCCACCGTTGACAGAAAATGACGTTTTTTCGCGGTCTTGCTCTGCAAGATAGATCCGATGGTAGCCAGACTTAAGGTCTAACGTGGTAAAGTATTTAGCTTTACCCAAATTTGCTAAGATTATGGCAATATTGGGCATAGGGAACCTATCTGGTATAGTCTGTTCATTTAGTTTCCTAAAATCGATTACCAGTCTCTCATTTCTATTCCCGTGTTCATCAAAACCCCATTATGCAACAAGTTCCTTACTTCCTTGTTCACAAACTCGGGTACTCCCATTGGATGTGGGTAGAGCTTGAAGTAAATGGGGTTGTTGTCGGTTGTGCGAATTGTCGCAACGACTGATGTGTTGAAAGGCAGCGCTTCATTAGGAGACGAAAATGCCTTAATTCTGCTTAACATCATCTTCTTAAATTCGCTTTTGATTGTTGACGGGACTATTATGTCGTTAACACGGGTGAAATTTACATTATCGCACTTATGGTACTGCAAAATTTCTGTTGTGTCACCGTAATTGATCGTGCTAGACTTTAAGTCCAATGTAGCCCCTACTTGTGTTAACAAAACTAGGCCTTTGATGGCATCGAACGTATTTAAAGACTCAAGCAGAAAGAATGGGGTGTTTTGCCCAAAAATGTACATGTAACATTTGTTATTTATTTTGTTAGAGCCGTGTATGGAACTAACAACGAATGGGGAGTCGACCGATACTACTCCTTTGAGCTCCTTTATGGGCTTAATGTAGTTTTTGGCCGCTCCAGTGTCGAAAAGTATCTTTAGTTTTCTCCCAGCCAGCTGCTTTTCGACAAATGGCAACCGGGACCATCCTCTAAAAAATTGAGCAATCCGGCCTCATTGCCAGAGTCACTATCATCTTCTATTCTAGCTACGGCTGCCGCAGCTGCCTCCTGATACTTTTGCGAGTCCTCAGGTTGAGTCTGTTCATTTATGTTATTCACCCTCTGCCGTCTCTGTCCTGTCATGCGTTCGGAGTTACTACTTCTTTTCTGATTTCTATTGTTATCAAAATTGGGGTCGCCCTTTTGGGGGTTCCAATTAGTCTACTGCCTGAACTTAGAAGATGAGTCCACTTCCATGGGCTCTTGCGGTGGCCTGTCGTTATTCTTTTGGGTATTTTCTGCCTGCTGAGGCCTACTCCGACCCTGTTTCTTCGTAAAGTGCGGATTACTTTCGGGGGCCCGCTCATTACCACAACTCCTACCCTATCATACTGGCGGTTTGGCTGCCTACTGCCTTCAGAAGCATGATTTCTCTCTTCCATTGCCTTGGCATAGGAATTAGCGAACATACTTCGCTCCAAGCTTGCCTCGGCTTCAACGGCTAAGGCTAGTGCGGCCGGCAAATCTTTGGGTTGCGCGGGGAATACTATTGCTTTCAAAGATCTCTTCAGACCCGAGATGAAGGCGTGAAGTGCATCATTTCTCACTTCAGCATTAAGTAACGCGGCACCGTTCGCATCGTGTGACATAACGATTTTATTAGTCACAAGTGTCAAAGTTCTTTGCACTTCGTCATAGTACTGCATCAAGCTTAGTTCCCCTTGCCTAACCATTTCCAAGACTCGAAGTGAAGTCTTATCTGCGTAAGTTACATCTAACCTAGCAATTATGGCGTCGAAATATATATATAATACCGTACTATGCGACACTAATAGCGCTCTTGCCGGGCCACGAATTTTATTTCTTAAAATCGTGACGGCTTGATAGTGCGCCTCACTCTTCTGGTATGGCCTAAAAATTTCATACGCGTCAACGATACGATATCAAGTTTTACCTCGCACTTAACAGTGCGGTCTATACTTATGCGGTTATAGACTTCTACCTGTGGTGTATCTATCTATAAACTGTTCACTCGCTGTTGTATAGCCTCAACCTCTGCTCGGAACTCTATCTTTAAGCGGTTCTCCTGTTCGGCTAACGCGCTTCTAACGGCACCGTCTATAATGGCATTTAACTGATTCGCGTCGATATTCATAGCGAGTTCTTCTTGCTCAGCAATTTCACTTATATTTAGTACGTTCAAGCTGTCGTCACTATCGTATTCTTGCTTAATTTCCCTACGTACCCAACTCATCAGCTTTAGCAGACAAAATTGACACGCACAGTGTAGCAGCGAAAACAACAAATATTTCACAACAGGGGGAATAAATTACGCGCAGATATTTTATATTTTGTAATCAGAGTTTCGTGTTGTCTCACTGTTTCGTTTACGATTTTATATTACTTTATATATTTTAACACTTAACACGACTTAAAGCTTTCAAACTAAACATTCCACTTACATTTTGTGAGGTGGCCTTCTAACGGGTGTGGCTTCTTAAAAAAACGTTGGGCGCCAGTGATTTGTTCTTCCTTCTTCCAACGATGCGTGGCACTATTTAGGAGGATTGGAAGGCTTGACTTCACCTTCAGATACTATTGGCCTTGTGGCTCAGCAGTAATATCAATTAATTACAATAACTTGCTTATGTGCGGCTAGCTGCCGGAGTAAAGTGAGTTTATTCTATTAAATCATACACAGAACTGAAGCAAGAATACAAAAATGCTTAACCACTAACCTACAGAATTCGAGCTCGAGCAGCCAAGTCATAGCCGGCAAGCCGACTCAGCATAATCATAACTATGCTCTTGCGACACTTGCAAGAATCATGTTACCATAGCTGACTTTGTTGCTCGGGCATTGGCTTAGCATATTGCATCAGCGCAACGCTCGCTACTCGGCCACTGACTTGCTGCCTTGCAGCGTCAGCGCTATGCCCTGCGAGGGCTGGGCACTCTGAGTGCGCGGGTTACTTGATAACTTACACGCACACACTATTCGGCACAATGCTGCAAGCAGCGCTTCCGGCAAGGGAGTAAAAAGTATTGAAAACGTATAACTTTTATTCAGGTACCAAAAAATCCAAGATTTATCACTTAAACAGTAAAAATAATAATTCTACCTGTCGAAAACTATAAATCGAATACGTGCATGTAAAAAACAATATGTGCCCTTTTAATAATTCTTTATATACTTGAATGGAAAGTGTTCTAGAGCACTCTAACTTTTAATAAATTTTGTTAAAAAAAACGATCGATAGGTTCTATGGCATCTATACGATGTATCGCTCCGTTCCGGCTCGTTCCGACTAATTTACAGCGGGCAGCAATAAGAAACATGTATACAAAGTTTCATGAAGGTAGCTCAAAAAGGGAGGCAAAAACTTTTATTTGCAAAAAATAAGAAAAGTTCGATCTCCCCTACCATGATACGCATGCATGCGGAATCGAACCTTGGACCCATTACCTAAGAGGTCCACCACTACTCCATTCGGTCATTAGGCCATTACGAAAATTTTGACAAAGTTACATTATGAGACCATTCTGAAATTCTTGCACGACAAAAACAAAGTCTGAATGCATGATGCGTGTTGTTGTTGCTATTTATTCATAAATAACAATCATAAACAAATAATTAAATAAAAAATAAAAATAAAAAAATATAAGAAAAAGCTGCGCTCTGACAATCGCACAGAGCTGATTTAAGAGACTGTCACTCCTCCACTTGTTAACTAAGTTCATTGTGAGCCATTAAAAAAATTTTAAATAAAATGCACCACCAATTAATGCATATTAAAAAATTAAAGTATAAGTTCTTAAAAAAAACAAGTAAGAAAGCTACATTCGAGTGTGCTCGACTGTAATATACCCGCTACCCAGCTGCTCGTACATCAAAATTATTTGCGGAACAATAAAGAACGGCTAAAATCATATTTTGACCGTAAAAGGTCATGGACTTACAATATTTATCCAAAGTCAAAGTCTAAAATAAAAAAAAATGTTTTATTAAATTCGTGCCTCGTACCAATCTCTCTGGTCCGTCATCTGTACTGACTTGTGCCGGATGGTCGTTGATAATTATTGTTCCCTCATCCACCAATGTAATCGGCTTAAGGTGGCTGGCCTGAGTATGGCAGAGAGCTGAACCTCCCCGTCAATTAATATACGGACTGTGCTGTCGGACTGGAAGATCTTTATATTAGATACTTCCATTAGGTTGACTATGGGTACCTCTGTGGGGTGTTCAATTAGAATGGACTTTAAGTCGTCGTGGTCAAAAATACTAGGATTTATAATATTAGATTTAGCTAACGTGATAGACAACATTAAATTCTGAATTTCAGAAATTAGCATTCTATTTCTTGCCAATAATGACTCGTAAAGGCGGGGTGTGTCTGTAAGGTCTCACTTTCTTTCTTTAAGTAATTTATTTACGGTCTCCGTAAGCTCATTAATGCGTTTTTGTGCTATGGTGTTAATCACCACTTGTCTATTGTTGGATTTTATGAGTTGGGACTCAGTCATTCTAGTTCTTTCGAAATCTGCGGCGTCTGGTGTTCCAGCTACTGCCTTTAATACGGGACCCAAAAAGTCTATACTTCTGGTTATACGGTGGTGAACTTTTAAAGCGGACAACAAGTTTCTGGCATGGTCAATACCTATATCTAAAAGTTTTCGCATATGCGATTGGGGAAATAAATTCGTCAATCTGTCAGTCTCGTCTAACATCGCAGCGAACTCTGTAAGGTTAGTCAAATGTCGTAAATAGCTGCGTTGCTCCCATACCATTACTTCTCCGTCCATAACGGGAATGTAATTGGAATGCGAGTAGTCTGTGATTGGCATTTGCATTTACAACTGCGGAAAGAGTAAGAACGATGCCCACGAACCTGCAAGAGACAATTTAATCCTATGAGTTTTCCTCATTTTCTTAAATACTATTCTTAACTTAGTTATTATGATTTATGAAAGAAAAAGAAAATATGAGCAGCTACCTTAGGTTGTCCTTGTGGACCACCCTCCCATTAATAAGAACAGACGTTCCTAGGTCTGCTTGAATGGTCTCCTCAGAACACAAGGGGGTCAGCTTGTTGCCCAGTCTTTTATTACTGTTTACAAATACTTTTTCCCCTACTTCAAAAACCCTATTTTGCCTTGATGCATTATTTCGATCTAGCTGAGCCTGCTGAGCGGTAGTTATTTTGCTCCTAATGTTCTCCTTGAATTCTTCGGTTGACGCGTGAATTACCTCTATCGGCTTTTTCCCGGTAACCGAATGAATCGTACGGTTGTACCTAACGGTAGCTTGCATTATAAGCTCAATTGTGTCTTCAAATTTCTTTTCTAACTTAAGACATCTCGCTATTTCTAACAATGTACTGTGGAAGCGTTCCACCTGCCCGTTCGATGAGCTATGCATCGGGGGCGCATTGACCACATCAATCCCGAATTGGTTTTTTAATAGAGACGTGATAGTCTCTGAATTGAATGCTGCTTCATTGTCCCAATATATTGTCTTGGTTTTCGGAAAGGAATTTACCAGCTGGATAATTGGGATCTTTAGATCTGTTATTGTCCGAGATACTATCGGCTGCGTGATGGCAAACTTAGAAAATTTATCGATACATGTTAAGAACTGTTTCTTATCAGTAGAAAATATATCGATGTGCAGCATCTCGCCGGCATATGTTGGTACCGGTGTCACACCAAGCTGTTGTCTCTTCGGATGCCTATCATACTTAGCTTTAGTGCATATCTTACAGTTGGCTATTACCTCCGATACCAGCTTAGACATTTTTGGGAAATAATAGTCGCACAGAATTTGTTTAACATTTTCTTGTACGGCCCTATGGGCGCGACTGTGCTCAGTTATAACGATTTCCCTTTGTTCGTTCTGGTCAGTAATGTCAGTTACAAGATTTTTGCAATGCCAAAACTTAGTTGCCGGAAAAACCCTTACCAATTCGTCTTGTACGTAAGCCAAGGTGTGGAGATTGCAATGAATTGCATTTACCACGCCTGGTTGCACCACTTGTTTCAGCTCACGGAGAGCTTCGTCATCCCGAGTAAAATATATGGTGTGCCTAATTTTCTCGCAGAAAAGCACAAATGTGCGTTTCAACGGAAACTGTGCTTCTTCCAAAATTATCTGGTTCTTGAAGCAATTAAGCGGCTTGTCTGTGGCATCAATAGTGTAGGTCAACGATAGCTCACTGTGTATAGTGGCAACATCGGACTCTATCTCGTTTTGCACAGCATTAATATTTTGGCGCGAAAGCGCGTCTGCCACAAAGTTTTCTTTACCGGGCTTGTAAAAAATTTTGGCATTATGTTCGTCAATAAAGGCCTTCCATCTTTTAATTTTGGCATTTGGATTCCTATCTGAGACCGCGAACGTTAGGGGCTGAAGATCTGTATAGATATTGATGTCGCGTGTTCCATACAAATACTGCTATAACTTTCCCAGTGCCCATACTATTGCGAGTAGCTCCCTCTCGTTGGTAGCATAATTCGTCTAGCATTCCTTTAGGGTTCTAGAAATCATGGTAATTGGCTTGCCTTCCTGCGAAAGCACAGCCCCGATTCCATGCGCGGAAGCATCTGTCGTTAAGTCAAAGGGCTTCTTAAAGTCCGGATATCTTAACATGACGTCTTCTGATGCCAGAATATTTCTTATCCTATCGAATGCCTCTCTTTCTGTGTCATTGAAAGTGATAGGAATTTTCCTCGACATATGCTTACTAACGGAACCATTCTCGCCCCTAAGTAAGTTTGTCAAAGGTCTTGCAATCGCTGCAAAGTCCTGAAAAAATATTCTATAGTAACTGGCAAGACCCAAAAAAGACCTGAGTGCGTACAAACTTTTGGGTTCTTCGAACTCTCGAATAGCGCGCACTTTTTAGGGTCCGTTTTAGCTCCGCCCTTTGTTACAATAAAGCCTAAGTATTCTACGCTTTCTTTGAAAAAATGGGTCTTTTCTCTTGAGACTTTCATGTTGGCGTCACAGAGGCATTTCAGGACCCAGTCAATATGCTTAACATGATCGGACTCATTTTCAGAGAATGACGAATTATGACGTCATCTATGTATACATAGCACGTCTTACCTATCTGCTCCCGCAAAACGTCATCTATTGTTCTTTGAAAAATGCTTCCAGCATTTTTTAATCCGAAAGGCAGTCGGCAGAACTCGTACTTGCCCCCGTTGACAGAAAATGACGTTTTTTCGCGGTCTTGCTCTGCAAGATAGATCTGATGGAAGCCAGACTTAAGGTCTAACGTGGTAAAGTATTTAGCTTTACCTAAATTGGCTAAGATCATTGCAATATTGGGCATAGGGTACCTATCTGGTATAGTGTGTTCATAAAGATTTCTAAAATCGATTACCAGCCTCTTATTTCTATTCCCGTGTTCATCAAAACCCTTTTTGTCAACCACCCAAGTAGGATTGTTGTATGGCGACTTAGAAGGGCGAATGATCCCATTATGCAACAAGTTCCTTACTTCCTTGTTCACAAACTCCGCTACTCCCATTGGATGTGGGTAGAGCTTGGAGTAAATGGGGTTGGTGTCGGTTGTGCGAATTGTCGCAACGACTGATGTGTTGAAAGGCAGCGCCTCGTTAGGGGTCGAAAATGCCTTAATTCTGCTCAACATCATCTTCTTAAATTCGCTTTTGATTGTTGACGGGACTACTATGTCGTCAACACGGGTGAAATTTACATTATCGCACTTATGGTACTGCAACATTTCTGTTGTGGTACCGTAATTGATCGTGCTAGACTTTAAGTCCAATGTAGCCCCTACTTGTGTTAACAAATCTAGGCCTATGATGGCATCGAACGTATTTAAAGAGTCAAGCAGAAAAAATGGGGTCTTTTGCCCAAAAATGTACATGTAACATTTTTTATTTATTTTGTTAGAGCCGTGTATGGAACTAACAACAAATGGGGAGTCGACCGATACTACTCCTTTGAGCTCCTTTATGGGCTTAATGGCCGCTCCAGTGTCGATTAGTATCTTTAGTTTTCTCCCAGCCAGCTGCTTTTCGACAAATGGCAACCGGCCTCATTGCCAGAGTCACTATCATCTTCTATGCTAGCTACGGCTGCCGCAGCTGCCTCCTGATACTTTTGCGAGTCCTCAGGTTGAGTCTGTTGACTTATGTTGTTTACCCTTTGCCGTCTCTGTCCAGACATACGTTCGGAGTTACTACTTCTTTTCTAATTTCTTTTGTTATCTGAATTGGGGTCGCTCTTTTGGGGGTTCCAATTAGTCTGCTGCCTGAACTTAGAAGATGAGTCCACTTCCATGGGCTCTTGTGGTGGCCTGTCGTTATTCTTTTGGGTATTTTCTGCCTGCTGAGGCCTACTCTGACCCTGTCTCTTCGTATAGTACGGATTCCTTTCGGGGGCCCGCTCATTACCACCACTTCTACCCTGCCTATCATACTGGCGGTTTGGCTGCCTACTGCCTTCAGAAGCATGATTTCTCTCTTCCATTGCCTTGGCATAGGAATTAGCGAACATACTTCGCATAATGCTTGCCTTGGCTTCAACGGCTTAGCCTAGTGCAGCTGGCAAATCTTTAGGTTGCGCGGGGAATACTATTGCTTTCAAAGATCTCTTCAGACCTGAGATGAAGGCGTGAAGTGCATTATTTCTGACTTCAGCATTAAGTAACGCGGCACCGTTTGCATCGTGTGACATAACGATTTTATTAGTCACAAGTGTCAAAGTTCTTTCCACTTCGTCATAGTACTGCATCAAGCTTTGTTCTCCTTGCCTAACCATTTCCAATTTTTGGCGCAAGACTCGAAGTGAAGTCTTATCTGCGTAAGTTACATCTAACCTAGCAATTATGGCGTCGAAATTCAATACCGTACTATTTGACACTAATAGCGCTCTTGCCGGGCCACGAATATTATTTCTTAAAATCGTGACGGGTTGATAGTGCGCCTCACTGTTCTGGTATAAAAATTTCATAATCTACCTGTTAACTGTTCACTCGCTGTTGTATAGCGTCAACCCCTGCTCGGAACTCTAGTTTTAAGCGGTACTCCTGTTCGGCTAACGCGCTTCTAACGCCACCGTCTATAATGGCATTCAACTGATTCGCGTCGATATTCATAGCGAGCTCTTCTTGCTCAGTAATTTCACTTATATTTAGTAAGTTTATGCTGTCGTCACTATCGTATTCTTGCTTAATTTCCCTACGTACCCAACTCATCAGCTTTAGCAGACAAAATTGACACGCACAGTGTAGCAGCGAAAACAATAAATATTTCACAACAGGGGGAATAAATTGCGCGCAGATATTTTATATTTTGTAATCAGCGTTTCGTGTTGTCTCACTGTTTCGTTTACGATTTTATATTACTTTATATATTTTAACACTTACATTTTGTGGGGCTTCTTAAAAAAAAAAGTTGGGCGTCAGTTATATCAAACTAATTTTAATAAATTGCTTATGTGCGGCTAGCTGCCGGAGTAAAGTGAGTTTATTCTTTTAAGTCATACACAGAACTGATTCAAGAATACAAAAATGCTTAACCACTAACCTACAGAATTCGAGCTCGAGCAGCCAAGTCATAGCCGGCAAGCCGACTCAGCATAATCATAGCTATGCTCTTGCGATACTCGCAAGAATCATGTTACCATAGCTGACTTTGTTGCTCGGGCATTGGCTTAGCATATTGCATCAGCGCAACGCCCGCTACTCGGCCACTGACTTGCTGCCTTGCAGCGTCAGCGCTATGCCCTGCGAGAGCTGGGCACTCTGAGTGCGCGGGTTACTTGATAACTTATATATGTGTATGTATTCGTGATGATGAATAGTAAAAGTATTTTTTTTTTTTTTGTTAATCCTTGGGAACTTAGGGCCTCTACTAAAGCCTTCCATCGAACTCTGTTTTGCGCCGTCTGTTTAGCTGTGTCCCACGTTGTGCTCGATTGGGTCAGTTCTTGGAGGATGGTTCTTCTCCAGGTCATACTTGGTCTTCCAAAACGAATGCTGCCTTGGGGATTCCAGTCCAGTGCCATCCTGACTATACTGCTTGAGTTCCTTCTGAGAGCATGATCCACGTCCATTTTTTCTTTCTTATTTGGATGTGTATAGGGGGCTCACCTGTGACCCAAACCAGCTCTGCATTGGATATTCTGTTTGCCCTGAATATCCCGCATATAATCCTCAAGCATTTGTTGCTGAGGACTTGCAGTCTCTGTGTCATTTCCTTGGTGGTGAACCATGTTTCACTACCATATAGCAGTATGGACTTTACGTAAGCATTGTAGATTCGGAGCTTTGTTCGCCTGCTTATTATCTTGTTGATCCAGATGCGGTAGAGTCTCCCAAATGTTGATCGGGCTTTAACAAGTCGGTTTGTGACGTCATCTTCCACTCCGCCATTGTTGGAGATGATGGTGCCAAGGTATGGGAAGCTTATGAAAACTCTATTGCGTTCCCAAATATGGTGATGTTCCCTTGACTGGAGTGGTTGAAGCGCATTGCCTTGGCCTTGGCTTCGTTAATCTCAAGTCCGATCTTGCTTGCTAGCCTGGCGAGGTCATCAGTCTTGCTCTGGATGTCACAGAGCCTGTGGGAGGTCAGACAAATGTCGTCTGCATAATCCAAGTCCTCAAGGTGTCTGGTGAGGCTCTATGTGATTCCACGCTTGGGGTTGCACACTTCTTTCATAAGTTTGTCGACCACGATTCTGAAGAGTAGCGGCGACAATGGGCAACCTTGCCGAATTCCAGTATTCGTCTGGAAAGGTGCACTTGTTGATGGCATTATCATACATCGACTTGATGAAAGTAATGATGTTTGTGGGTACTCCTTTCCTTGCCAGTGCTCTCAATATTGCCGCTCTGTCCATTGAATCGATCGCATTTTTGAACAGGAGGTAAGCGGTGCTCTCCATTCCACAGCTTGTTCGGTGATTATGCGTAGTGTGTTTGCCTGGTCTACGCAGCTCCTGTGTGGTCTGAATCCCGCCTGGAAAGGTGCACTTGTTGATGGCAGTATCATACATCGACTTGATGAAAGTAATGATGTTTGTGGGTACTCCTTTCCTTGCCAGTGCTCTCAATATTGCCGCTCTGTCCATTGAATCGATCGCCTTTTTGAACAGGAGGTAAGCGGTGCTCTCCATTCCACAGCTTGTTCGGTGATTATGCGTAGTGTGTTTGCCTGCTCTACGCAGCTCCTGTGTGGTCTGAATCCCGCCTGTTCATCACGGATTGCTGGCTCGATCTTTTCTTAAAGGCGCTCGTTCAGTTCAGCTGGTATATTGTCTTCCCCAGCTGCTGTATTGTGCTTCAGCTTCTTAATTGCATCTTCGATTTCTCGTACAGAAGATGATATCCTGGCGCTCCCACTTGATGGGGCGATGCTTCGGAAGTCTGTAGCCACAGTTGTTGTCGAGACGTGGCTGATTTCCATGAAGTGTTGCCGCCATCTCCGGATTTGTGCGTCATCATTGGATATTAGGTTGCCTGCTAGATCTCTGATAGGTTGGGACTATTTGTTGTATCTTCCGGTGATCCGCGGAATCAACTGGTATAGCGAGCGCATGTTGTTTTGTCCTGCCGCTCGTTCTGCGTTATCCGCAAATCTATCCAGTAGCGCTCTCTTGTCACCTCAGGCGGATCGTTTGACAGCTTTGCACAATGTCCGATATTCGTCGTGATTTTGCGCCAGCTGATCCGCCATTGACTTAAGATTGTTTCTTCGTCTGATTAGGTCCCACGTTCTGTATGATATCCAGCCGGTCCTTTCGCGTTGTTGTGTGCCAAGTATTTGTTCTGCGGTGGTCCAAAGTGTCCTGCAAGTATGTTCCCATGGGCGGTTTTCGTCTGGGATCAGCTGTTCTCGCAACGAGGATGCCATCCTTGAAGTCAGGTTGGTGTCTCTCAGTAGGTGCAGATTTAAGGGGGGCGCACTACGATGATGTCTGTTGGTTTCGATCCTCGAGTGGTTGCGGTTCAACTTTATTGAAAGTTCTCCAATGACCAACTCGTGTTCGCTATCTATAGCTGCTCCCCTTTTATTCCGCACATTGAGTAATGACTGCCTCCATTTTCTGCTGATGCATATATGGTCGATCTGGTTGCGCGTGTTGTCACTTGGAGATGTCCATGTGTATTTATGGACTTCTTTATGCGGGAATAACGTGCCCCCAATAACAACTGACATATTTCAACTAGTCTGTCACCATTCTCGTTGCGAGTCCCTATACCGTGCTGTCCCATTACTGGTTTGAGTCTGATGTTGTTGGAGCCTATCTTAGCATTGAAGTCACCCATGAGAATTGTGATGTCACCTTGCCGTATCTTAGTGATGGTCGTTGTGAGCGCAGTGTAGAAGTCGTCTTTAAGGTCTTCATTAGCGTCTTCTGTCGTGGCATAGGATTGAATGATGTTTATGTGTCTAGCCTTGCACTTTAACCTAGCGGTAATGAGTCTGTCAGATACGGGTTCCCAGGAATAGAGCGCCTTCTTAATCTTTCTGGCTACAAATATTTCTACACCATTTCTACTGCCTTCATTACTGCCACTGTGCAAGACTAGATTGCTATTGGCTGTTGTTGTTTCCCCACTGCCAGGCCACCTCATTTCGCTAATGCCAGCTATCTCGACCTGCAGTTTCTCCATTTATACCTCGAACTATGCTAACCTTGAGGGTTCCTTTAGAGTTCTAACGTTCCATTGTCCATTTCGTGTCCGTTTTTAAATGCCTATGGTCGTCAACGAGTTAGGGGAGCCGTTTATGTTTATTTCTCTAGTATTGATTTCTGTAATCATTTTTAAGTTTTCGTTCGACCTGGTGATTGGCCAGATGCGACTTATCCCAGAGGTGGGGCTTCCACCTGACGTCTACTGGCAGTGGCGTCCACGCTTATCATTAGTTTTTGGTGTTATTGTAAGAATAACACGTAGAATAGATAAACGTGGGGATACAGTCTTAATTTAGGCATCATTCATAACTGGTGTTGCTGTTGCTGTACGCAAAAAAGCAATGAATGGTGCTTTGTTCAATGTGAGGGAGGTGGGGGATTTTGACAAGGGGGGTTGCCAAAAATTGTTAAAAATTGCAATTTAGAAAATGCCTTCTATTAAGAAGAGAAGCAATTGTAAGAGGACGATTGAAGGGTCATGTCTCTTGCCATGCGCAGGTTTCGAACCTGCGATCTCATGTTTAGCAGACAAGTGTATTGTCCACTAGGCCATGAGGCCTAAGAGTCAACATGTCTGAAAATCAACTCAACTTGGATCTTTTTGCTAAACTTAAACCTCGGCGACTTGCAACGTTGGATTGGTCATTTAAAGAATGAACGAGCAAAAAAATGGAACTCTTATATAGTGTTTAAATAAATATTGTTTAGTTAAAAATTAGCACTCCAAAAAAATAAGAAAAAAGTGGTATTTTCACTTTTCTTGCAAACATCGAATTAAAGGAAACTTCCAAGCCCCCCCTCATACCAAATCCTAGATCCTACTTCGCTCTCGTAGCGTTACTCTTGCTCCTCGTTGATCGTCATCTTTGCGAATTCGCCGCCTCGCTAATTCGCCACCTTTTTCATCTGTAGCCGTTACGCTTCTCATGCTCGCTGTTTTTGTAAACGTCGTTGTCGTCGTTATCATTTTCTCGTAGGGATCAGCTGTTTCGTACTAGTGGGATATGGGTAAACAGTCAAATACCAATCCTACAATCTGAATGCTCCTTCGTCACCGCTGTCATCGTTGCCAATCGGCCATAGCTTCATGTATTCCGCGCACGTTGCAAAATTCTTTGGTCCATCGCTGTGGCCTAGTTTTTGGACATCATATGCGCTGTTGTACTTCACCCTTACAACTTTGTAGGGCCCCAAAAACTTAGGTTTCAGCTTTAGGCCACTGGGTACGTTTAATAGCTATTAAGTCGCCAAAATCATATCGTCTTGCTTGCCTGCATCGAAGATTGTATGCTTTCTTGTTCTCGTACCTTAGCTTTAATATCCGCCTACATTCGTAACTCACTGCGTTCATCGTTGAAAACTCCTATGGCCTTAAGTTAACAATTTGATTGCTAAGTTTCACAATCACCTCGTTTGCTGTGGTTGACTTCGTTGGACAGAGCCAGGAAAAATTCATAAAGGAATTGATTATGGGCAAAATGTGTTTGTAGTTCTTATGCGTTGACTCAAGCGGACTTAAAAAGTCAATATGGTATGAAAACAATGGGACATCTTTCTGGAGCGGGTGTAGAAGTCCACCTTGCTTGTCTCGTTTATGATCCGTTAAAATGCAGCACTCGATAAATTGGATTTAAAAAACAAGTAAGAAAGCTACATTCGAGTGTGCTCGACTGTAATATACCCGCTACCCAGCTGCTCGTTCATCTAAATTATTTGCGCAACAATAAAGAACGGCTACAATCATATTTTAACCGTAAAAGGCTATGGACTTACAATATTTATCCAAAGTCAAAGTCTAACATAAAAAATAAAATTTTTTGCACACATTTAATTTTTGATGCGGGTGGGACTCGAACCCATAAATGCATAATAGTTCTCTTCGTTATGCAGTCCACAACTTAACCCATTTCACCACCGTACACGCACACACTATTCGGCACAATGCTGCAAGCAGCGCTGCCGGAAAAAGTAGTAAAAAATATTGAAAACGTATAACATTTATTCAGGTACCAAAAAAATCCAAGATTTATCACTTAAACAGTAAAAATAATAATTCTACCTGTTGAAGACTATAAATCGAATACGTGCATGTAAAAAACAATATGTGCCCTTTTAATAATTCTTTATATACTTGAATGGAAAGTGTTCTAGAGCACTCTAACTTTTAATAAATGTTGTTAAAACAAGTAAGAAAGCTACAGTCGAGTGTGCTCGACTGTAATATACCCGCTACCCAGCTGCTTGTACATAATTTATTTGCGGAACAAAAAAACGGCTACAATCATATTTTGACCGTAAAAGGCTATGGACTTATAATATTTATGCAAAGTAAAAATATAAAAAAAAAAAAAAAATTTTTGCACACATTTAATTTTTGATGCGGGCGGGAGTCGAACCCGTAAATGCATAATAGTACTGTTCGTTTTGCAGTCCACAACTTAACCCATTTCACCACCGTACACGGACACACGATTCGGCACAATGCACAATGTGTTTATTATCCGATTGTTACCAACATTTTCAGAGATCATCTGGCTAGCTATAGTTATCATATAAACCGAAAACGAACAATATGGCATCAAAATTGCACTTGTTATCAATGTTTTTTCGATTTGCGGGGGCGGAAGGGGGCGTGGCCAAAATCCAAAATAAACTTGATCAGCGTGCAATAATGACACATACTGTCACCAAATTTGGTAGTTCTAGCTTTTATAATAGCTGAGATCTAGATTTTCACACGGACAGACAGACGGACAGACGGACATGGCTATATCGACTCGGCTGTTGATCCTGAGCCAGAATATATATACTTTATGGGGTCGGAGATGTATCCTTCTGCCTGTTACATACATTTATGGTTTGAACAAAGTTATAACACCCTTTTACTCTATGAGTAGCGGGTATAAAAACAAATCTAACAAGTAAAAAGGCTACAGTCGTGTGTGCTCGACTGTAATATACCCGCTGTCCAGCTGCACGTACATTAAATTTGTTTGCGAAACAATAAAGAAAGGCTACAATCATATTTTTACCGTGGACTTACAACATTAATGCAAATTTAGAATAATAACAAGTAAGAAAGCTACATTCGAGTGTGCTCGACTGTTATATACCCGCTACCCAGCTGCTCGTACATTAAAATTATTTGCGGAACAGTAAAGAACGGCTACAATCATATTTTGACCGTAAAAGGCCATGGACTTACAATATTTATGCAAAGTCAAAATCTAAAATAAAACAAGTAAGAAAGCTACAGTCGAGTGTGCTCGACTGTAATATACCCGCTACCCAGCTGGTTGTACAAAATTTAATTGCGGAACAAAAAAACGGCTACAATCATATTTTGACCGTAAAAGGCTATGGACTTATAATATTTATGCAAAGTCAAAATATAAAATAAAAAAAAAAAAACATTTTTGCACACATTTAATTTTTGATGCGGGCGGGACTCGAACCCGTAAATGCATAATAGTACTGTTCGTTTTGCAGTCCACAACTTAACCCATTTCACCACCGTACACGCACACACGATTCGGCACAATGCTGCAAACAGCGCTGCCGGCAGCGCTGCTTACAGCTGTGGAAAACGTTAAGCTGAATAACTTCTGTGTTTATTATCCGATTGTTACCAAATTTTCAAAGGTCATCTGGCTAGCTATAGTTATCATGTAAACCGAAAATGAACAAAATGGCATCAAAATTGCACTTGTTATCAATGTTTTTTCGATTTGCGGGGGCGGAAGGGGGCGATGCCAAAATCCAAAATAAACTTGATCAGCGTGCAATAATAACACATATTGTCACCAAATTTGGTTGTCCTAGCTCTTATAATAGCTGAGATCTAGATTTTTACACGGACAGACAGACGGACAGACGGACATGGCTATATCGACTCGGCTGTTGATCCTGAGCCAGAATATATATACTTTATGGGGTCGGAGGTGTCTCCTTCTGCCTGTTACATACATTTTCGGTTTGAACAAAGTTATAATACCCTTCTACTCTATGAGTAGCGGGTATAAAAAGAAAAAGTTAAAGCGGCATGAATTGGGAATCGAATCACGGGCCTGTCGGCTCAGGAGTTCATCGCTCTTTCACTAAGATACTAACGCTGTTATCTAACAACAGCAAAAATTTGCAATGTGTGGCATTCTTATTATTTCCTGTACAAATAAAAAATTTGCGCTGCCGGAAGCGCGGTTAACAGCTAGGGAAAACGTTAAACTGAATAGCTTCTTTGTTTATTATCCGATTGTTACCAAATTTTCAGAGATCATCAGGCTAGCTATAATTATCATATGGAACAATATGGCATCAAAATTGCGCTTGTAATCAATTTTTTTCGATTTACAGGGGCGGAAGGGGGCGTGGCCAAAATCCAAAATAAACTTGATCTTCTACTCTATGAGTAGCGGGTATAAAAAAAACATTTTTGCACACATTTAATTTTTGATGCGGGCGGGACTCGAACCCGTAAATGCATAATAGTACTGTTCGTTTTGCAGTCCACAACTTAACCCATTTCACCACCGTACACGCACACAAGATTCGGCATTCTTATTATTTCCTGTACAAATAAAGAATTTGCGCTGCCGGAAGCGCGGTTTACAGCTAGGGAAAACGTTAAACTGAATAGCTTCTTTGTTTATTATCCGCTTGTTACCAAACTTTTAGAGATCATCTGCCTAGATATAGTTATCATATAAACCGAAAATGAATACTATGGCATCAAAATTGCACTTGTTATCAATTTTTTTCGATTTACAGGGGCGGAAGGGGGCGTGGCCAAAAACAAAAATAAACTTGACCAGCGTGCAATAATAACACATACTGTCACCGAATTTGGTAGTTCTAGCTCTTATAATAGCTGAGATCTAGATTTTCACACGGACAGACAGACGGACAGACGGACAGACAGACAGACGGACAGACGGACAGACGGACATGGCTATATCGACTCGGCTGTTGATCCTGAGCCAGAATATATGTACTTTATGGGGTCGGAGGTGTCTCCTTCTGCCTGTTACATACATTTTCGGTTTGAACAAAGTTATATTACCCTTCTACTCTATGAGTAGCGGGTATAAAAAATTATTTTTTGCACACATTTAATTTTTGATGCGGGTGGGACTCGAAACCGTAAATGCATAATAGCACTGTTCGTACGCTGCCGGCACCGTTGTTTTCAGCTATGGACAACGTTAAGCTGAATAACTTCTGTATTTATTATCCTATTGTTAACAAATTTTCAGAGATCATCTGGCTAGCTAAAATTATCGTATAAACCAAAAATGAACAATATGGCATCCAAGTGGCGCTTGTAATCAATTTTTTTTCGATTTACGGTGGCGAGAATAGATATGTATTGTAATTATCTATTTGTATACCAATGCAGAAAGCTGTAGTTTCAATACTTTTCCTAATAATGATGTCAAAATCAAAACCACCCTTTAAGACCATGGATTTTAAAAAACAAGTAAGAAAGCTACATTCGAGTGTGCTCGACTGTGATACACCTGCTACCCAGCTGCTCGTACATTAAAATTATTTGCGGAACAGTAAAAAACGGCTACAATCATATTCTGACCGTAAAAGGCCATGGACTTACAATATTTATCCAAAGTCAAAATCTAAAATAAAAAAAATAATTTTTTGCACACATTTAATTGTTGATGCGGGTGGGACTCGAATCCATAAATGCATAATAGTTCTGTTCGTTATGCAGTCCAGAGCTTAACCCATTTCACCACCGCACACGCACACACTATTCGACACAATGCTGCAAGCAGCGCTGCCCGCAAAAGGAGTAAAAAGTATTGAAAACGTATAACTTTTATTCAGGTACCAAAAAAATCCAAGATTTATCACTTAAACAGTAAAAATAATAATTCTACCTGTCGAAGACTATAAATCGAATACGTGCATGTAAACAACGATTTGTGCCCTTTTAATACCTCTTTATATACTTGAATGGAAAGTGTTCTAGAGCACTCTAACTTTTAATAAATTTTGTTAAAAAAACGACCGATATGTTCTATGACATCTATACGATTTATCGCTCCGTGTCGGCTCGTTCCGACTTATTTACAGCGGGCAGCATTAAGAAACATGTACACAAAGTTTCATGAAGTTAGCTAAAAAAGGGAGGCAAAAACTTTTCTTTGCAAAAAATAAGAAAAGCTCGATCTCCCCACCATGACACGCATGCATGCGGAATCGAGCCTTGGACCCATTACCTAAGAATTCCACCACTTCTCCATTCGGTCATTCAGCCATTACGCAAGTTTTGCGAAAGTTACATTATGAGAGCATTCGGAAATTCTTCCACGACAAAAACAAAGTCTGAATGCATTATGCGTGTTGTTGTTGCTATTTATTCTCATAACTTAAAAATACAATTAAATAAAAAATACAAATAAAAAAATATAAGAAAAAGCTGCGCTCTAACAATCGCACACAGCTGATTTAAGAGACTGTCACTTCTCCACTTGTTAACTAAGTTTATTGTGAGCCATAAAAAAATTTTAAATAAAATGCACGACCACCAATTATTGCACATTCAAAAACTAAAGTATAAGTTCTTAAAAAAAAAGAAAAAGCTAAAGCGGCATGAACTGGGAATCGAACCACGAGCCTGTCGGTTCAGGAGTTCATCACTTTTCCACAAATCTGCTGACGCTGTTATCCAACAACTGCAAAAGTTTGCATTGTAAGGCATTCTAATTATTTCCTGTACAAATAAAGAATTTGCGCTGCCGGCAGCGCTGCTCACAGCTATGGAAAATGTTAAGCTGAATAACTTCTGTGTTTAATATCCGATTGTTACCAAATTTTCAGAGATCATCTGGCTAGCTATACTTATCATATAAACCGAAAATGAACAATATGGCATCAAAATTGCGCTTGTAATTAATTATTTTCGATTTACAGGGACGGATGGAGGCGTGGCCAAAATCCAAAATAAACTTGATCAGCGTGCAATAATAACACATACTGTCACCAAATTTAGTAGTTCTAGCTCTAATAATAGCTAAGCTCTAGATTTTCAGGCGGACAGACAGACGGACAGACAGACAGACAGACAGACGGACAGACGAACATGGGTATGTCGACTCGGCTGTTGATCCTGAGCCAGAATATATATATTTTATGGGGCCGGAGGTGTCTCCTTCTGCCTATTGCAAGCGAATATATCTTAGAAACTAAAAAAGCTAGCGCCACCAAATTTGGTGATAACACTTATGTGAATCATACGCTGTAAAATTTTTATTAAAATTTTGGACACGCCTACTTCCGCCCCCGCAAATCGATAAACCGTATAGCAAACGCAATAATAAAGCTGAGTATTCAGATTTTTCAGTATTCGATCGGATAATGAACATAAAAGTTGTTCAACGTTTCATATAGATATGCACTGCGCCCACTGCAAGCAAGCAAGCAGTGTTTTTTCGAAGCAGTGTTTTTTCTAACTGCTTGGACTGCTTGGCGTCTAACTGAAAATTATATGTGTTGCTTATTATTATACCCACTACTCATAGAGTAGAAGGGTATTATAACTTTGTTCAAACCGAAAATGTATGTAACAGGCAGAAGGAGACACCTCCGACCCCATAAAGTATATATATTCTGGCTCAGGATCAACAGTCGAGTCGATATAGCCATGTCCGTCTGTCCGTCTGTCTGTCCGTGTAAAAATCTAGATCTCAGCTATTATAAGAGCTAGGACTACCAAATTTGGTGACAATATGTGTTATTATTGCACGCTGATCAAGTTTATTTTGGATTTTGGCCACGCCCCCTTCCGCCCCTGTAAATCGAAAAAAAATGATTACAAGCCCAATTTTGTGCCATATTGTTCATTTTTGGTTTATATGATAACAATAGCTAGCCAGATGGTCTCTGAAAATTTGGTAACAATCGGATAATAAACACAGAAGTTATTCAGCTTAACGTTTTCCATAGCTGTAAGCAGCGCTGCCGGCAGCGCTGCTTGCAGCATTGTGCCGAGTCGTGTGTGCCTGTACGGTGGTGAAATGGGTTAAGTTGTGGACTGCAAAACGAACAGTACTATTATGCATTTACGGGTTTGAGTCCCGCCCGCATCAAAAATTAAATGTGTGCAAAAATGTTTTTTTTTTTTATTTTATATTTTGACTTTGCATAAATATTATAAGTCCATAGCCTTTTACGGTCAAAATATGATTGTAGCCGTTTTTTTGTTTCGCAAATAAATTATGTACAAGCCGCTGGGTAGCCGGTATATTACAGTCGAGCACACTCGACTGTAGCTTTCTTACTTATTTTTTTTAGACCATGAATTTAAAAAAAAATACATGGTCAATTGTGCTTGTCGAAATGTGCGTAACAGGTAGAAGGAGGCATCTGCGACCCCATAAAGTATATATATTCTTGCTCAGGATCACTAGACGAGTCGATTAAGCCATGTCTGTCTGTCCGTCTGTATGAACGCCTATATCTCAGAAACTTAAAAAGCTAGAGCCACCAAATTTGGTGACAACACTTATGTGAATCATACGCTGTAAAATTTTTATTAAAATTTGGGACACGCCTTCTTCCGCCCCCGCAAATCGATAAACCGTATAGCAAACGCAATAATAAAGCTGAGTATTCAGATTTTTCAGTATTCGATCGGATAATGAACATAAAAGTTATTCAACGTTTTATATAGATATGTACTGCGGTCACTGCAAGCAAGCAAGCAGTGTTTTTTCCAAGCAGTGTTTTTTTCCAACTACTTGGACTGCTTGGCGTCTAACTGAAAATTATGTGTTGTTTATTATTTTTCTTTGAAAAACACGTTTACCAATAACAGTTTTCTAAATCTGATTTTTTTCATAACCTTGAAAAAGCCATGGTCTTATACAGTCAACACTGTAGCCGTTCTTACTTGTTATTTTAGATTTTGACTTTGCATAAATATTGTAAGTTCATGGCCTTTTACGGTCAAAATATAATTGTAGCCGTTCTTTGTTGTTCCGCAAATAAATTTGGTGTACGAGCAGCTGGGTAGCGGGTTTATTACAATTGAACGCACTCGACTGTAGCTTTCTTACTTGATTTTTTTAAATTTGTGTATGCAAAAACTGTTTTTTATATCATTCGACCATTGAAAATGATCAAAAATGGTATACTTAGTTTGTGCAAATGTATGTAACAGGCGGAAGGAGGCGTGGCAGACCCCACAAAGTATATTTATTCTGACTCAGGATGACTAGCTGAGTCGATTGAGCCGCGACCGTCTGTCTGTCCGTCTGTCCGTTTGAAAGTCTAGATCTCAGCTATTACAAAAGCTAGAGACACCATATGAAGGTTCCTATATACCATAGGTAGATCGAGTTTATTTTCAATTTTCGATTTCACGCCCACTGCCCACGCAAATCGATAATTTACTATTATTAGGAAAAGTATTGAAGTTACAGCTTTCTGCTTTGGTATAAGATATATTTGGTATATAGATAATTAGAATATAAATCTATTCTCAAAATTTCAATCCGATCGAACAATAAACACAGAAGATATTCATCTAAACGTTTTCCATCGTTTTCCATAGAAACTGGGCGAATGGTATTTTACTGCCGGGCGCGCTCGACTATAGCTTTTTTTACTTGTTATTTTTTCTTTCCTACTTAAATATTTCTTTTGGTGTTCCCTACGTTTTTTAAGGTACATTCACTTTTGTGAAGATGTTGTCGTGCTCGGCTAGAAACTGCAAATCCTCTGCTGACTCTAAGTCAGATTTTGTTGATTGCTGGCTCTGCGATAACGTTTCTCACGTTAAGTGCATTGGCCTTACCGGACGAATAAAATATGCTATTAATAGCAAAATTGGCCTTAAGTGGTCGTGTGAAGGTTGCCGGTAGGTGAACTTAACCTACGTAAGACTTCGTTTTCTAAGTTGCATTCGGACTTTATTGAACTTGAATTCCAAATGAACAACCTTAATTCTCTAGAGGACCCTCCGCTTGTGTCAGTTCTTCCATCAACTCCTTTAACTCCGTTATCTCATGCGAACACTCCTCTCGCTGTCTCGCCTATTTTGCCTCAAGCCTCCACGGCTAGGTTGATCGATCCACCTATTGTGGTCGTCCTGTATCTAAGACTATAGTAAATAACACTGGTTGCAGCTCTTCTGTAGTGTTGCCTCCAAACATAACTAAAACTCTTGTCGCCGTTAAGCCAAAGAAATTTATTTTTGTTTCTCGCTTGGCCGATACTTCAATTGAAGATGTGCAAGAATTTATTCAATCCAAGATCTCAATAATGAACCATGTTGTTGAGAAATTTAAATTTAACTATGCACGAGACATTGCATCGTTTAAAATTAAAATGCCTGCATACAGCTTTAAAAAAGTCTGTAGTGTAAATTTTTGGCCCCCTGATTTAATTGTTAAGGAGTATACTCCTAAACAAACAAGTAAGAAAGCTACAGTCGAGTGTACTCGACTGTAATATACCCGCTACCCAGCTGCTTGTACATAATTTATTTTGCGGAACAAAAAACGGCTACAATAATATTTTGACCGTAAAAGGCTATGGACTTATAATATTTATGCAAAGTCAAAATATAAAATAAAAAAAAAAAAAACATTTTTGCACACATTTAATTTTTGATGCGGGCGGGACTCGAACCCGTAAATGCATAATAGTACTGTTCGTTTTGCAGTCCACAACTTAACCCATTTCACCACCGTACACGCACACACAATTATAATGCTGCAAGCAGCGCTGCCGGCAGCGCTGCTTACAGCTGTGGAAAACGTTAAGCTGAATAACTTCTGTGTTTATTATCCGATTGTTACCAAATTTTCAGAGATCATCTGTCTAGCTATAGTTATCATGTAAACCGAAAATGAACAATATGGCATCAAAATTGCACTTGTTATCAATGTTTTTCGATTTGCGGGGGCCGAAGGGGGCGTGGCCAAAATCCAAAATAAACTTGATCAGCGTGCAATAATAACACATATTGTCACCAAATTTGGTTGTCCTAGCTCTTATAATAGCTGAGATCTAGATTTTCACACGGACAGACAGACGGACAGACAGACAGACGGACAGACGGACATGGCTATATCGACTCGGCTGTTGATCCTGAGCCAGAATATATATACTTTATGGGGTCGGAGGTGTCTCCTTCTGCCTGTTACATACATTTTCGGTTTGAACAAAGTTATAATACCCTTCTATTCTATGAGTAGCGGGTATAAAAACTCGTCCCTCAGTTTCTTTGCCAGTAGTTTCCAGTGTCCCGTCTTCGAGTGGTACATCAAAAAACTAAATCCGTCTTCTCTTTTTATTGCTTATCAAAATGTTAGAGGATTAAACACTAAACTCTCTAAATTGTTTATTGTGTCTTTTTTAATTACCATATATTAATATTTACTGAAACTTGGTTGAAACCAGATATACTCAGTAGCTCAATCTTTGCAATCTTTCCCCTTCTTCAGATGTTTCCATCTACCTTGAACATTTTTCCTCTATCCAGTCTGTTGCATCCAAGCTATCTGATAGAGATTTTCTTGAAGTGTTTGGTGATTTTAATTTACCAGAAGTTGCATGGACCTCTCAATCAGATTTCTTGGTTCCGTCTAGCTTTAATAAATTTCTTATAGGACCCTCTGAACTTTCATTATTTCAAATTAATAATATTCCTAACCTAAATGGTAGAATGCTTGATGTAATGTTGCAAAACACTATTTCTAAAATTGATCCTTTAGTTTTACCTGAAGATCTTTATCATCCTACATTAGATTTGTCGTTAAAATTGCCTACTCTTGTGCAAACTGAATATTCTCTTTCCAAACTAAAATCTCGCTGCTTTTGCAAGACCAATTTCATTAAGCTTAACAATTTGATTTTAAATCATGATTGGTCTTATTTTTATTTGTGTTCAGATTTGGATATTTGTATCTCATATTTATATAAATCTATTAATTCATTTTTTGATCAGTGTGTTCCCTATGCTTACCCAGTTAAGTGTAATAGGCCATCTTAGTTTGTAAGAAAGTGTAAGAAATTTGAAATCCAGGTATTTTAAAAAGTTTAAATCTACCGGAAGTCCTTATGACTATTCTGGTTATATCGTTGTTAGAGCTAACTTTTTTTCTCTCAATACACGCTGCTTAAATGATAGCTTAAATCGTTGTCGCCTACACTTTGCCCAGGACGCTAAGCTTTTACTTTTAAGTTTTATAACTTTGTTAATTTGAAACGTAAAACTAATAAATTCTCATGTAATCTTTTTTTTTTTTTGATAATAACAAAGCAACTAATGATCAGGCTGCTGCCGATTTGTTTGCGGACATTTTTTAATCTACTTACTCCACTGAAGCGTATACTATGCAATCAGACCCGTATTCCTTTTATAATTATTACTCCTTTTTTTGCCCTTCTATTAACGAAATCTCTTTACTAAGCTATCTTAAATCCTCTAAGCCTCTATTTTCTTCCGGTCCTGATGGTGTTCCAGCATATCTACTTAGATTCTGTGCTGATACCATTTGTAAGCCTATATTTAAGTTACTTGATTTGTCCGTAGCCACGAGTTACTTTCCGCCTATATGGAAGGATTCCTTCTCTATACCTCTTCACAAATGTGGCTCTAACCAAGATGTGAAGAATTATAGGTGTATCTCTAAATTGTCCGCTATTCCTAAAATTTTAGAAAAGATCTTGACTGCACAATTAACACATATGTTTAAGTCCGCTCTTTCCTCTTACAGCATGGATTTGTCAAATTTAGATCCAAAAATACAAATCTTCTTGAGTTTTCCTCAATTATAACCAAAGGATTTCGGAGGAAAACGCAAACTGATATGGTCTACTTTCAGTAAAGCATCTGACTCCGTTAATCATAACTTATTGCTTCATAAATTAGATCTCATTAGTTTTCCTCAAAAACTTATTCTTGCGTGTGGTCCCCGCAGTACCTTACTCAGGCAACTTAACTTTAGTGTTCCTTCTAGAGTTACCCGTAATTTTCAGCCATTGTCTTTAGACTCTTGTTCTAGTAATTAAAGCTTGCATGACCCTTTCCGTCTTCTCTGCGATCAATATAATAAACTTTTTAGACTTTTCAACTTAGAGTTCTCTCTTTCTAATATAAAAATTTCTATTCTTAACTCATTAACACTTCATACTAATAACTAATATTTCTAATAAGCTTTTCTGATCTGATTGGGTTTTTCTGGGTTTTCCCCAATCCATTGCAACAAATGTTGGATCGGCTAGAAATTTTGTTTTTTTCTCGGAATTAAATTAAATGAAATTATAATAAATTAAATTTTATAATTAAAATATTTTATATTCTATTTTAAAATTTCTTAAATAAATAAAATTTTAAATTTTTTGCATAAAATCAATTTTCTTAGCTTTAATCAAAACTGCTTATGTTAAACCGTTTTTCTTTATATATAAATTTTTTATCTGTTTTTCTGTAACTCTTACGTCGCCTGCTATTAGTTGACTTTAAATTAAATTTAAAAAATAAATAAATAAATATATATATACTTTTGCTCAGAATCCCACGCTAAGTCGATTGAACCATGTCCTTCTGTCTGTCCGTCAGTCCGTCACGCGTCTATGTGAACACACAGATCTCAGCTATTACAAAAGCTAGACACACCAAGTTTGGTATGAAGGTGTATAAACATTACAAGCTCCTGGAGGTTATTTCAAATTTAGGGTGGCACGCCCACCAATCGATTAATAAATTTTTAAGTTTGCTTTGGGACGAAAGTATTAAGTATTTTTTTTACACACATATATATATTTACTATAAGCAAATATACTTCAAATTTCAAGCCAATTGGATTCTAAACTCATTAAGCAATAAAAATAAACTCGATCTACCTATGGTATACAGGAACCTTCCTGTGAAATTTGGTGTCTCAAGCTTTTGTAATGGCTTTGATCTAAATGTTCAAATGGACAGACGGACAGATCCTGTGATCCTGAGCAAGAATATATATACTTTATGAGGTCGGAGTTGTCTCCTTCTGCCTGTTACATACATTTTCGGTTTGAACAAAGTTATAATACCCTTCTACTCTGAGTTTTATGCGTGTACGGTGGTGAAGTGGGTTAAGTTGTGGACTGCAAAACGAACATTATTATGCATTTACGGGTTCGAGTCCCGCCCGCATCAAAAATTAAATGTGTGCAAAAATGTTTTTTATTTTTTGTATCTTAGATTTTGAATTTGATTTTTGTAAGTCTATGGCCGTTCTTTTTTCTTCCGCAAATAATTTTTATGTACCAGCATCTGGGTAGCGGGTATATTACAGTCGTGCATACTCGACTGTAGCTTTCTTTTTTGTTTTTATTTTAGATTTTGACTTTGCAATAATATTGTAAGAGCAAAGCCCTTTACACTCAAAATATGATTGTAGCCACTGTTTATTGTTTCGCAAATAATTTTGATGTACGAGCAGCTGGGTAGCGGGTACTTAACAGTCGATCACTTTCGACTGTAGCTTTCTTACTTGTTTTTATTGCGTTTAAGAATAACAGTTTTCACATGATGAATTTCGTATAAATTTTAAAACTACATACTGTTATTCAGAGAAAACTGGACTGAAGTCGTTCACACTTCTTGGTTTTAAGTTGCATTGAATATGGTCATTTTGTGCAAATATACATTTGTATGTAACAAGCAAAACGATGCGTTGCAGACCCCCCAAAGTATATATGTATTCTTAGTCAGGATGACAAGATGACAGCAAATTTAACAGTTAGAGACCTCAAATTTGACATAAAAGTATATTAATTTACCAAGCTCCTGGAGTTTATTTCAAAGTTAAGGTGACATGTCTCCGCATCCGCATCAGAAAGATGATAAAAAAAAGTTTTAAATTTGATTTGAAACAAAAGTACTTAAGTTAAATCTTTTTTTTTTCAACACAAAAAATATATATTCTATGTGCATATTTGTTTTGAAATGCAAACCGCTCGTTTTATAAACCCAAAAGTTATTTAAATAAACATTTTTTCACTTCGTCGCGATGCTTTGTTTTACCCGTAGCGGGTTTAAGGCTGATTGCTATGACATTTTCATAGAATTATAGGACGCAGATGAACTTGTGCAGAAGTTCCTGTTGGAATTAAGAGTGGGCTATGGTATCTAACTGTCTAGCGCACTCGACGGTAGCTTTCATTACTTGTTTAAAGTTTTGAAGTTGATAATTAATGCGGTTGTGAGTGCAACTCACTACTTCCTCTGATTTAGGATAATTTTGAAAAACTAAACATACCTGAATGTTAATTTGCGCAGTTGGTAATAGCCTCACCATTAGTAACTCATCAGTCTTACATTCTTCAATTGGAAAGCCACCAATATCTATACAATAAGTTAATGGTTTATTTCGGGCAACTCCTGTTTCACATTGTACAAAAAACAAAGTTTCTAATGCATCTCCTTCAAGCGGTTTTATATTACAAAATGTATCAGTTGGTCCAGGATTTTTGTCTAATGTAATACTTGTTATCCCTTGATAGAAAGAATTTGGATTGTTTCTATTTGCAGCTTCTATAAATAAATATATTGTTATTCTACGTGTTACTTTGGGTGGGTTCAAAATAAGTCGGTTCGAGGTTCCCACAACATTATTTTCCCAAGTCCACGTCCATTTATTAATTTTTCTATTCTTACATTGAAGACATTGTCCTTTAAGATGAATTGGTAACATAATGGAAAACTTATTTGCATTGCAATTGGTAACACATATAATATTTATATCAATGTACTTTCGCTGCGAAGATAAGAATACTACATTTTGAATGGTAACTCCAGTTCGAAGGTGATCAAAGGCTGAACGGACATATAACGTTATTCGTAATGACTGTTCGTTTGGTTGACTAAATGCTGGAATACTCATTTCCTTTTCTGAAAAAAACTGTCTTAAATACTAATGATTTCATACGAATTTTTATACAAATTTACTTGATCCCATATAAGGTTTACATGCTTTATATACTTGAACAGATATAGGACGACAAGACCAGTAATAAAAAAGATGCTGGAGACCAGTCTTTGGTAAAGACAGATCACGACTTGGATTAGCATGGAAGAACACAGTTTTTCCCCTAAATACTTTGCGGTGCTGACCTCCACGTATACGAGCAGTAAGGCGTTGTGATGCCAAAGCAAGATAACACTAAAAAAAAAGAAAGGAAAGCTACAGTCGAGCACGCCCGACCATAAGATACCATCCGATAAACTTCGTAATTGCGTTTGAGAAATGTTAAAAGATACCACTAACTCGTTTTCATACACACGATATACTGCAATGACGCGGGTAACGCAACTATGGAAAACGTTTTCTTGAATAGCGTGTGTTTATTGACCGATCCTATTGTTATTTGGGGATTGGTTGCATATTATCAGAATTTTTACTTGTGCCACAGCACAAAGCTATAACTCTAATACTTTCCTTAATATCCATAAATTATCGTTAGGAGTGGCATCGAATAGCTGAAGAGGTGGGCGAGGTATCTTAAATTTGAAATAAACTTAATCTGCGTATGGAACCGGAACAAATTATGCCAAATTTGGTGTCTCTAGCTTTTGTAATAGCTGAGATCCAGACGTTCATACAGACAGAAGGACAGATGGTCATGGCTCAGTCGACTCTGCTACTGATCCTGATCAGAAATATACATAGTTTATGGGGTTTGCTACGTCTCCTTCTGCCTGTTACATACTTTTGGTCAAACTTAGGATACCATTTTTAACCATTTTCAATGGTCGAATGGTATAAAGAATCATAGGTGAAAATATTTATACTTACTCTTGCCACAAATGGAGTTCGACGTCCGATTACTCTGGCATTTATTCTTATCATAACCATACGATTCAATGGAGATTGCATTCGAAGTTTTAGACGATAACGGCCAATTTTAATCTCAGGTTTTACAGTTCCGGCCAAAAAATCTAAGAGATCTTTAAAAAAAATGACAATTTATAAAACCTTTTTTGAGATATTCTTACGATTTTCCGTACTATCATGAAGTGTCCAAAAGTACTGTGTAAAAGTATCTAAAGGACACCGTTTCGTAAAGAGTGCCCGGAGGACAAGAACTTCAGAAGTAACATAATGAAGTGGTCTTGATGCGTTATTGCATCGTGGAATGTCAAATTTAGGTTCACAGCGAATATGTTCTTCAAGATCAATATACGTGTACCCGACAGATTTAGTTTCATCTGCTGAAAGCCCATTTGATGTAATTGTTGTAGATACATAATGGTAACCACTTGTATAAAAAAATACCCGGGAAACATGATAATAACATTTCTGATATGGCAAAATTTTATCAGTAAAAACTCCAAAAAAATCAAGTGTCTGTTCTAGACTGTCTGTACGATACCAGAATACAGGCTCCCGTGCTTCACTGGTGTTAGTTTGAAAAAAATCGACCAAACGGAGCTCATTAATGCTTACTTTAGTGGTAAAGAAAAGTTCTTTCAGGGTTTCCATCGTTATAATAATATTCGCTGATTGATTAGATTGGTATCGGTTAATGAAAATGTTAATGTTTTGATAGCTGCCATGACAACACAAATGAGCAAGAAGCGTAAAAATAAAAAAATAAAATAATCTCATATTAAAAAAGATTTTTGTTTAAGAATTATCTAATAGCCAATCGACAGAGTAAAATAGCCTACTTTTATCAAAAAAGGTGGTTTTGATTTTGACATCATATATTACCATTTGTTTTGTATTCCAGTGCTTTAACTGTCAACACAGCAACACTGAGTCATAATTGGTATTTCTCTTTAGGCCATGGATCTATTGCTCAAAAGTTCACATATTTTAATGCGCACAGCCTATCCATTCAATAATTAACTTAACATTTCAGTATATCCTTTACAGAACTGCGTTTAGGCAATTTAGCACCAGCGTAAGGAGTTGACTAAATTTATATTTGCCTCTCGCTCTAAACTATAGAAAAGCTTAACTTAACTCGAACTGAGCAATAAGCTTAAAAAAAGCCGTGGTGGAAAAATGGAAATGTTTCACCATTTAAAAATGGTCAATAACATCTTCAACTACATAAAGTATATATACTTTTGCTCAGAATCCCACGCTAAGTCGATTGAACTACGTCCGTCTGTCTATCCGTCAGTCCGTCAGTCCGTCACGCGTCTGTGTGAGCATACAGATCTGAGCTATTGCAAAAGCTAGACACACCAAGTTTGGTATGAAGGTGTATAAACATAGCAAGCTCCTGGAGTTTATTTCAAATTTAAGGTGCCACGTCCACCAATTGATTAATAAATTTTTAAGTTTGCTTTGGGACAAAAGTATTAAAGTATTAACTTTTATATATATATATATATTTACTATAAGCAAATATACTTCAAATTTCAAGCCAATTGGATTATAAACTCAAAAACTAATCAATAAAATGTTTTTCGTAGTTCAGCTGCTTGCGCCTTTGCAGCATATTGTGTCGTCTTATCGCGATGCTTCTATTTAGGCGTAACGTCTGTAAAGCTGATTGGTATGACTTTTTTTACATGAAGATGGAGCCATTCAAAGATAGGTCTAATTTAAACAATAGGTGGGAGATGAGTTTCCAAAGCAAATAAAAGTGTAATAATTTGTTTCAAAACTGGACAAATGGTGTCTTTCTGTCGGGCGCGCTCGACTGTAGCTTTCCTTACTTGATTTTTTAGTTAGTTTTGAGTGTCAACAATGGAAGCGACATCTAGGAGTTTAACAAATAGGAGAAAATTCAACTAATTTAATTTATTTAAATAAACTAAGGGATTTGCGATTTGTATGCCGGCAGAGATCGATTTAGCTGTGAAAAATGTTGAGTTAAATAACTCCTGTGTTTACTATCCGATTGCTACCAAATTTGGTCATTTGGCGAGCTATAGTTATCATACAAACCGAAAATGAACAATATGGCATCAAAATTGCGCTTGTAGTCAATTTTTTTCGATTTACGGGGGCGGGAGGGGGCGCGGCCAAAATCCAAAATAAACTTGATCAGCATGCAATCATAACACATACTGTCACCAAATTTGGTAGTCCTAGCTCTTATAATAGCTAAATCTAGAGGTTCAGCGGTAATCAATTTTTTTCGATTTACGGGTGGAAGGGGGCTTGGCCAAAATTTAAAATAAACTTGATCAGCGTGCAATTATAACACATATTGTCACCAAATTTGGTCGTCCTAGCTCTTATAATAGTTGAGATCTAGATTTTCACACGGACACACAGACAGACTGACGGACATGGCTATATCGACTCGGCTGTTGATCCTGAGCCAGAATATATATATTTTATGGGGCCGGAGGTGTCTCCTTCTGCCTATTGCAAGCGAATATATCTTAGAAACTAAAAAAGCTAGCGCCACCAAATTTGGTGATAACACTTATGTGAATCATACGCTGTAAAATTTTTATTAAAATTTTGGACACGCCTACTTCCGCCCCCGCAAATCGATAAAACCGTATAGCAAACGCAATAATAAAGCTGAGTATTCAGATTTTTCAGTATTCGATCGGATAATGAACATAAAAGTTGTTCAACGTTTCATATAGATATGCACTGCGCCCACTGCAAGCAAGCAAGCAGTGTTTTTTCGAAGCAGTGTTTTTTCTAACTGCTTGGACTGCTTGGCGTCTAACTGAAAATTATATGTGTTGCTTATTATTATACCCACTACTCATAGAGTAGAAGGGTATTATAACTTTGTTCAAACCGAAAATGTATGTAACAGGCTGAAGGAGACACCTCCGACCCCATAAAGTATATATATTCTGGCTCAGGATCAACAGCCGAGTCGATATAGCCATGTCCGTCTGTCCGTCTGTCTGTCTGTTCGTCTGTCCGTCTGTCTGTCCGTGTGAAAATCTAGATCTCAGCTATTATAAGAGCTAGAACTACCAAATTTGGTGACGGTATGTGTTATTATTGCACGCTGATCAAGTTTATTTTGGATTTTGGCCACGCCCCCTTCCGCCCCTGTAAATCAAAAAAAATTGACTACAAGCGCAATTTTGATGCCATATTGTTCATTTTCGGACTACATGATAACTATAGCTAGCCAGATTATCTCTGAAAATTTGGTAACAATCGGATAATAAACACAGAAGTTATTCAGCTTAACGTTTTCCATAGCTGTAAGCAGCGCTGCCGGCAGCGCAAATTTTTTATTTGTACAGGAAATAATAAGAATGCCTTACAATGCAAATTTTTGCAGTTGTTGGATAACAGCGTCAGTAGCTTAGTGGAAAAGCGATGAACTCCTGAACCGACAGGCCCGTGGTTCGATTCCCAGTTCATGCCGCTTAAGCTTTTTCTTTTTTATACCCGCTACTCATAGAGTAGAAGGGTATTATAACTTTGTTTAAACCGAAAATGTATGTAACAGGCAGAAGGAGACACCTCCGACCCCATAAACTATATATATTCTGGCTCAGGATCAACAGCCGAGTCGATATAGCAATGTCCGTCTGGCCGTCTGTCTGTCTGTCCGTCTGTCCGTCTGTCTGTCGAGCTGTTGATGTACGAGCAGCTGGGTAGCGGGTATATTACAGTCGAGCACACTCGAATGTAGCTTTCTTACTTGTTTTTCTTTGAAAACACGTTTACCAATAACTGTTTTCTAAATCTGATTTTGTGCATAACCTTGAAAAATCCATTGTCTTATACAGTCAACACCTGACTGTAGCCGTTCTTACTTGTTATAATGTTTTGGGGTGCTGTTTTACATTTCATGTATAGGTACAATATAGATATTTTAGCTAATACACACATGAGGATTACTAATATATTTTTATAGATTGTATAATTCTTATTGTTTAGTATAATCATTTCTTTTATTTCTATATGAGACATAGGTTATACTTCTGTCACGTATGCTCGGTGAATATTACATTTGTATATTGATGCATAGTGTTTGATATTCAAAATTCTTTTAACTCTGTTGTACAATTAAATATTTTTATAATTTTGTTGTTTTCATTAAAAATTTATTGATTGTTACAATTTTGGTTACGTCTTTCTCCAGTCATATTCCATGTAATAGGTATGTTGGGCTTAATGTGTTGGATGAAAAGTGATGTACGGTATTTTTGGAGGGTACACGTTGGTATTTCGTGTTTGATTATACAATACTAGCAATACAATAGTCATTAATAATATATTTGCTTTGTGTATTTATAACATTATTATTGTGTAGATAGAATTTGCCTTCTAAATTTTTCTTAATACTTTGTCTATTGTCTGGATAAGGAGTGATAAGGACAGTAGGCTGTTCAACTGTGTTTGTGGGGATGTTAGACATTAGGAAAATTTCGTTAGTACCTGTATTATACCAGGCAGAAATTTTTATGTCATTTAAATTTTTAGACCATGGATTTTAGAAAAATTCATGGTCTATTGTGTTTGTCGAAATGTGCGTAACTGGCAGATGGATTCATCTGCGACCCCATGAAGTATATATATTCTTGCTCAGGGTCACTAGCCGAGTCGATTAAGCCATGTCTGTCTGTCCGTCTGTCCTTTTGACCGTCTGTCCGTCTGTATGAACGCCTATATCTCAGAAACTGAAAAAACTAGAGCCACCAAATTTGGTGACAACACTCATGTAGGTCATACGCTGTAAAATTTTTATTAAAATTTGGGCCACGCCTACTTCCGCCCCCGCAAATCGATCAACCGTATATCAAGCGCCTATAACTCAGAAATTAAAAAAGCTAGAGCCACCAATTTTGGTGGCAACACTTATGTGAATTATACGCTGTAAAACTTTTATTAAAATTTGGGACTCTCGCCCCCGCAAATCGATACACCGTATAGCAATCGCAATAATAAAGCTACAGTATTCAGTTTTGTTGTATATGATAACTATGACCACCTAAACAATCGCTGTAAATTTGGTTCCAATCGGAAAATGAACAAAAAAATTATTCAACGTCTCATATAGATTTGCACTTCGCCCACTGCAAGCAGGCAAGCAGTGTTTTTTTCAAGCAGTGGTTTTTTCAACTGCTTGGACTGCTTGGTGTCTAACTGAAAATTATTTTTGTTGTTTATTATATTTCTTTGAAAAATGCGTTTAATAACAGTTTTCTCAATCTGAATTTTTTCATAAACTTAAAGAATCCACGGTCTTATACAGTCAACACTGGACTGTAGCCGTTTTTACTTGTTGTAGCTAATGTTACCAAGGTTGTCGTGCTTAAGAAGTTTTGGATTGAATATTCCTAATCGGGTTAATTGTGAACCCATTTCGATGTATTCAGTAAAATGTTCGATATTAAATATTAAAAGGGAGATTTTGTGTAGTCTTGATATTGATTCTGAGTGGGTGCTGCTAATCTGAACGGTACTTTGGGATAGGGATGAAATTTGGTGTTGAAAATTTTTTCTGTCGTTTTCGTCTAGTGTACCGAAAAGGTATTTGTAAGTAGAGCCTACAAAGTTAAACAGTCCACGTTTATTATGTTATGTTACACGTATTCCTTTCAATTCCCTTTTCATTTTTTTTTTTGCAATAGAACTGCGTACAAAAACTGCGTAGTTAATTTTATTCGAAAAAGGGGAATCACATATATTTTAGGACATTTTATTTTGCATGTATGTGTACATCGCTGATCGTTTTTTTTTACTGAAACACTTCACAAGTTCAGTCCAAAGTGAAAAGTTGCAGGTGTCGGTCGTATATAATTAATTTTGCAAAAACAGTGATTTTAAATATTGAACAAAAAGTTTATTTTGTGTCGTACAAGAAAAAAAAAAAAATTGGTGAGTAGAACACATTATTATCAATCGGTTAGTTTAAAAATCAAATAAAAAAAACAATATAAGTTAAGAAATATCGACTTGGAACAAATCCCGCCTTTTGGCGGGATTGGGCATTTAGCTGTAAATTTATTGTTAACCATTGCGTTCGTTATCGCTTCTTTATTTAAATTTTTTTAAGCTGTCTGATAATGAAATTCAAAATATAATGGACAAGCTGGATGATGAATTTAATGAAACTGGAGATGAGCTGGACTCTGAAGACGACATTGCAGAGGCTAATTTCACCGGTCTTTGCAACTCTTTTATCGACGAATGTCTTAACTCAACAGAGACGCTTGTTAACGCAATTAATGTGACAGCATTAGATAATTTTGATACAGATCGTTTATTTAACGTAAGACCCCTTATAACTTACTTTAATAAAAGATTTCTAAAAGTGCCTATGCCTCAACGCCTGTGTGTAGACGAGCAAATGTGTTCCACAAAAATGCAGGGAAATCCGACACGTCAATATATGCCAAATAAACCACACAAATGGGGAACAAAACTTTTCAATCTGTGCGACACTTCAGGATTTTCATATGCTTTCGAAATCTATTCAAGCGCTGGCGATAATGTGATTCCAGAAAATACTCCTGACCTTGGTGCTGCTTCAAATGTGGGGAAAATACACGTAACGGGAAGGCTTAATTAGAGGCCCTAAGTTCCCAAGCAGAATAATAAGGAATACAAAAAAAAAAAAAAAAAAAAAATATATATATATATATATATATATATATATATATATATATCAAAAAACTAACTTCATATTTGTTTGTTTTGACCCAAAATTAGTCTAAAATAATTTTTTCACTGCAATAGAAAAATTGGGCATTTGAGGGTTAATAAGAGTATTATATGTTTCTTTAATTTGTGTTATGTTAACTATCAGACAGTGGTGCATAAATGTTATAGGGAGTTGTATCGTTTCTGATTCAAAAAGAATTTATATATTAATTTGGTATTGGTAATATATATTTTGGTAAATTGGTAGTCCTAGCTCTTATAATAGCTAAGATCTAGAGGTTCAGCGGTAATCAATGTTTTTTCGATTTACGGGGGCGGAAGGGGGCGTGGCCAAAATCCAAAATAAACTTGATCAGCGTGCAATAATAACACATATGTCACCAAATTTGGTCGTCCTAGCTCTTATAATAGTTGAGACCTAGATTTTCACGGACAGACAGACCGACAGACGGACATGGCTATATCGACTCGGCTGTTGATCCTGGCCCAGAATATATATACTTTATGGGATCGGAGGTGTCTCCTTCTGCCTGTTACATACATTTTCGGTTTGAACAAAGTTATTATACCCTTCTACTCTATGAGTATCGGGGTCGGAGGTGTCTCCTTCTGCCTGTTACATACATTTTCGGTTTGAACAAAGTTATTATACCCTTCTACTCTATGAGTATCGGGTATAAAAAAACAAGTAAGAAAGCTACAGTCGAGTGTGCTCGACTGTAATATACCCGCTACCCAGCTGCTTGTACATAATTTATTTGCGGAACAAAAAAACGGCTGCAATCATATTTTGACCGTTAAAGGCTATGGACTTATAATATTTATGCAAAGTCAAAATATAAAATAAAAAAAAAAACATTTTTGCACACATTTAATTTTTGATGCGGGCGGGACTCGAACCCGTAAATGCATAACTGTACTGTTCGTTTTGCAGTCTACAACTTAACCCATTTCACCACCGTACACGCACACACGATTCGGTACATTGCTGCAAGCAGCGCTGCCGGCAGCGCTGCTTACAGCTATGGAAAACGTTAGGCTGAATAACTTCTGTGTTTATTATCCGATTGTTACCAAATTTGCAGAGATCATCTGGCTAGCTAAAATCCAAAATATACTTGATCAGCGTGCAATAATATCACATATTGTCACCAAATTTGATAGTCCTAGCTCTTATAATAGCTGAGATCTAGATTTTCAGACGGACAGACGGACAGACGGACATGGCTATATCGACTCGGCTGTTGATCCTGAGCCAGAATATATATACTTTATGGGGTCGGAGGTGTCTCCTTCTGCCTGTTACATACATTTTCGGTTTGAACAAAGTTATAATACCCTTCTACTCGATGAGTAGCGGGTAAAAAAATAAACAAGTAAAAAGCAACATTCGAGAGTGCTCGACTGTTATATACCCGCCACCCAGGTGCTCGTTAATCAAAATTACTTGTGAAAAATTAACAACGGCCAATCATATTTTGACTTTAAAGGTCCATAGACCTACAATATTATTTGAAAATTAAAATCTAAAACAATTAAGAAAGCTACAGTCGAGTGTGCTCGATTGTAATATACCCGCTACCCAGCTGCTCGAACACCAAAATTATTTGCGGAACAATAAAGAACGGCTACAATCATATTTTGACCGTAAAAGGCCATGGACTTACAATATTTATCCAAAGTCAAAATCTAAAATAAAACAAGTAAAGAATAAACTCGATCTACCTATGGTATACAGGAACCTTTATGTGAAATATTGTGTCTCTATCTTTCATAATAGCTGAGATCTAGACGTTCAAACGGACAGACAGACAGACGGACGGACGGACAGACAGACGGACGGACCTGGCTCAATCGACCCAGCTAGTGATCCTGAGTCAGAATATATATACTTTGTAGGGTCTGCCACGCCTCCTTTTGCCTGTTACATACATTTCCACAAACTTAGTATACCATTTTTGACAAGTAAAGAAAACTACAGTCGAGCGCGCCCGGCAGTAAAATACCATTCGCCCAGTTTCGAAACAAATTATCACACATTTAATTCCATCAAAAAACTGCACAAGTTCATGCGCCACCACAACAAATTATCACACATTTAATTCCATCAAAAAACTGCACAAGTTCATGCGCCACCTATTGTTTAAATTAGATCTATCTTTAAATAGCGCCATCTACATGTGAAAACATAGCAATCAGCTGTACACAAGCTACGACTGAAACAAAGCATCGTGACGATGACGTGACGGTATGCTGCAAAGGCGCAAGCAGTGTAACTATGGAAAACGTTTAGCTGAATATCTTCTGTGTTTATTATTCGATCGGATTGTAATTTTGAAAATAGATTTATATTGTAATTATCTATGTTAATACCCAAGCAGAAAGCTGTAACTTCAATACTTTTCCTAATAAAAGTAAATTTTCGATTTGCGTGGGGGGTGGGCGTGACATCGAAAATTGAAAATAAACTCGATCCACCTATGGTACTCGTATACAGGAACCTTCATGTGAAATTTGGTGTCTCTAGATTTTATAATAGCTGAGATCTAGACGTTCAAACGGACAGACAGACGGACACGGTCAATCGACTCATCTAGAGATCCTGAGTCAGAATATATATACTTTGTGGGGTCTGCCACGCCTCCTTCTGCCTGTTACATACATTTTCACAAACTTAGTATACAATTATTGACCATTTTCAATGGTCGAATGATATAAAAAACAGTTTTTGCACACACAAAGTTAAAAAAAAAACAAGTAAGAAAGCTACAGTCGAGTGTGCTCGACTGTAATATACCCGTTACCCAGCTGCTTGTACATAATTTATTTGCGGAACAAAAAAACGGCTACAATCATATTTTGACCGTAAAAGGCTATGGACTTATAATATTTATGCAAAGTCAAAATATAAAATAAAAAAAAAAAACATTTTAGCACACATTCAATTTTTGATGCGGGCGGGACTCGAACCCGTAAATGCATAACAGTACTGTTCGTTTTGCAGTCCACAACTTAACCCATTTCACCACATTACACGCACACACGATTCGGCACAATGCTGCAAGCAGCGCTGCCGGCAGCGCTGCTTACAGCTGTGGAAAACGTTAAGCTGAATAACTTCTGTGTTTATTATCCGATTGTTACCAAATTTTCAGAGATCATCTGGCTAGCTATAGTTATCATATAAACCGAAAATGAACAATGTGGCATCAAAATTGCACTTGTTATCAATGTTTTTTCGATTTGCGGGGGCGGAAGGAGGCGTGGCCAAAATCCAAAATAAACTTGATCAGCGTGCAATAATAACACATATTGTCATCAAACTTGGTTGTCCTAGCTCTTATAATAGCTGAGATCTAGATTTTCACACGGACAGACAGACGGACATGGCTATATCGACTCGGCTCTTGATCCTGAGCCAGAATATATATACTTTATGGGGTCGGAGGTATCTCCTTCTGCCTGTTACATACATTTTCGGTTTGAACAAAGTTATAATACCCTTCTTCTCTATGAGTAGCGGGAATAAAAATAAATAATATTAAGAGTAAAGGTCAACACAACCGATTACCAGAAAGTCACTCAATCTTTATGTAGTTGGAGATGTCTCCTTCTGCCTGTTACATACATTTGCACAAAACTTAGTATACTATTTTTGACCATTTTTAAATGGTGAAACATTTCCATCTTTCCCCACGGCTTATGTTAAGCTTATTACTCAGTTCGAGCTAAGCTAAATTTTTCTATAGGTTAGAGCGAGAGGCAAGTATAAATTTAGTCAGCTCCTTACGCAAGGGCTATATTGGCTAAACGCAGTTCTGTAAAGGATATACTGAAATGTTAAGTTAAATAATGAATGAATGGGCTGTGCGCATTAAAATATGTGAACTTTTGGGCAATAGATCCATGGCCTAAAGAGAAATACCAATTATGACACTCAGTGTTGCTGTGTTGACAGTTAAAGCACGGGAATACCAAACAAATGGTAATATATGATGTCAAAATCAAAACCACCTTTTTAGACCATGGATTTTAAGAAAATACACACTGCCGGCAGCGCTGCTTGCAGCATTGTGCCGAATCGTGTGTGCGTGTACGGTGGTGAAATGGGTTAAGTTGTGGACTGCAAAACGAACAGTACTATTATGCATTTACGGGTTGGAGTCCCGCCCGCATCAAAAATTAAATGTGTGCAAAAATGTTTTTTTTTTTTTATTTTATATTTTGACTTTGCATAAATATTATAAGTCCATAGCCTTTTACGGTCAAAATATGATTGTAGCCGTTTTTTTGTTCCGCAAATAAATTATGTACAAGCAGCTGGGTAGCGGGTATATAACAGTCGAGCACCTCGACTGTAGCTTTCTTACTTGTTTTTTTATACCCGCTACTCATAGAGTAGAAGGGTATTATAACTTTGTTCAAACCGAAAATGTATGTAACAGGCAGAAGGAGACACCTCCGACCCCATAAAGTATATATATTCTGGCTCAGGATCAACAGCCGAATCGATATAGCCATGTCCGTCTGTCCGTCTGTCTGTCCGTGTGAAAATCTAGATCTCAGCTATTATAAGAGCTAGAACTGCCAAATTTTGTGACAAAATGCGTTATTATTGCACGCTGATCAAGTTTATTTTGGATTTTGGTCACTCCCCCTTCCGCCCCTGTAAATCGAAAAAAATTAATTACAAGCGCAATTTTGATGCCATATTGTTCATTTTCGGTTTATATGATAACTATAGCTAGCCAGATGATCTGAAAATTTGGTAACAATCGGATATTAAACACAGAAGTTATTCAGCTTAACGTTTTCCATAGCTGTGAGCAGCGCTGCCGGCAGCGCAAATTCTTTATTTGTACAGGAAATAATTAGAATGCCTTACAATGCAAACTTTTGCAGTTGTTGGATAACAGCGTCAGCAGCTTAGTGGAAAAGCGATGAACTCCTGAACCGACAGGCTCGTGGTTCGATTCCCAGTTCATGCCGCTTTAGCTTTTTCTTTTTTTTTAAGAACTTATACTTTAATTTTTGAATGTGCAATAATTGGTGGTCGTGCATTTTATTTAAAATTTTTTTATGGCTCACAATAAACTTAGTTAACAAGTGGAGAAGTGACAGTCTCTTAAATCAGCTGTGTGCGATTGTTAGAGCGCAGCTTTTTCTTATATTTTTTATTTTTATTTTTTATTTAATTGTATGTTTAAGTTATGAGAATAAATATCAACAATAACACGCATCATGCATTCAGACTTTGTTTTTGTCGTGCAAGAATTTCAGAATCGTCTCATAATGTAACTTTGTCAAAATTTGCGTAATGGCTTAATGACCGAATGGAGAAGTGGTGGACCTCTTAGGTAATGGGTCCAAGGTTCGATTCCGCATGCATGCGTGTCATGGTAGGGGAGATCGAACTTTTCTTATTTTTTGCAAATAAAAGATTTTGCCTCCCTTTTTGAGCTACCTTCATGAAACTTTGTATACATGTTTCTTATTGCTGCCCACTGTAAATAAGTCGGAACGAGCCGGAACGGACCGATACATCGTATAGATGCCATAGAACCTATCGATCGTTTTTTTAACAAAATTTATTAAAAGTTAGAGTGCTCTAGAACACTTTCCATTTAAGTATATAAAGAATTATTAAAAGGGCACATATTGTTTTTTACATGCACGTATTCGATTTATAGTCTTCGACAGGTAGAATTATTATTTTTACTGTTTAAGTGATAAATCTTTGATTTTTAGGTACCTGAATAAAAGTTATACGTTTTCAATACTTTTTACTCCTTTTGCCGGAAGCGCTGCTTGCAGCATTGTGCCGAATAGTGTGTGCGTGTACGGTGGTGAAATGGGTTAAGTTGTGGACTGCATAACGAAGAGAACTATTATGAATTTATGGCTTCGAGTCCCACCCGCATCAAAAATTAAATGTGTGCAAAAAAATTTTTTTTTATTTTAGACTTTGACTTTGGATAAATATTGTAAGTCCATGCCCTTTTACGGTCAAAATATGATTGTAGCCGTTCTTTATTGTTCCGCAAATAATTTTGATGTACGAGCAGCTGGGTAGCGGGTAGCGAGGACACTCGACTGTAGCTTTCTTACTTGTTTTTTTTTTAACTTTGTGTGTGCAAAAACTGTTTTTTATACCATTCGACCATTGAAAATGGTCAAAAATGATATACTAAGTTTGTGAAAATGTATGTAACAGGCAGAAGGAGGCGTGGCAGACCCCACAAAGTGTATATATTCTGACTGAGGATCCCTAGCTGAGTCGATTGAGCCGTGTCCGTTTGTCTGTCCGTCTGTCTGTCCGTTTGAACGTCTAGATCTCAGCTATAATAAAAGCTAGAGACACCAATTTTCACATGAAGGTTTCTGTATACCATAGGTAGATCGAGTTTATTTTCAATTTTCGATGTCAGGCCCACCGCCCACGCAAATCGATAATTTACTATTATTAGGAAAAGTATTGAAGTTACAGCTTTCTGCTTGGGTATTAACATAGATAATTACAATATAAATCCATTTTCAAAATTACAATCCGATCGAACAATAAACACAGAAGATATTCATCTAAACGTTTTCCATAGTTACACTGCTTGCGCCTTTGCGGTATGCTGCACGTCACGTCATCGTCACGATGCTTTGTTTCAGTCGTAGCGTGTGTACAGCTGATTGCTATGTTTTCACATGTAGATGGCGCTATTTAAAGATAGATCTAATTTAAACAATAGGTGGCGCATGAACTTGTGCAGTTTTTTGATGGAACTAAATTTGTGATAATTTGTTTCGAAACTGGGCGAATGGTATTTTACTGCCGGGCGCGCTCGACTGTAGTTTTTTTTACTTGTCAAAAATGGTATACTAAGTTTGTGAAAATGTATGTAACAGGCAAAAGGAGGCGTGGCAGACCTCACAAAGTATATATATTCTGACTCAGGATCACTAGCTGGATCGATTGAGCCAGGTCCGTCTGTCTATCCGTCTGTCCGTCCGTCCGTCTGTCTGTCTGTCCGTTTGAACGTCTAGATCTCAGCTATTATAAAAGCTAGAGACACCATATTTCACATGAAGGTTCCTGTATACCATAGGTGGATCGAGTTTATTCTTTACTTGTTTTATTTTAGACTTTGACTTTGCATAAATATTGTACGTCCATGGCCTTTTACGGTCAAAATATGATTGTAGCCGTTCTTTATTGTTCCGCAAATAATTTTGATGTACGAGCAGGTGGGTATCGGGTATATTACAGTCGAGCACTCTCGAATGTAGCTTTCTTACTTGTTATTATTCTAAATTTGCATTAATGTTGTAAGTCCACGGTAAAAATTTGATTGTAGCCGTTCTTTATTGTTTCGCAAATAAATTTGATGTACGTGCAGCTGGACAGCGGGTATATTACAATCGAGCACACACGACTGTAGCTTTCTTACTTGTTAGTTTTGTTTTTATACCCGCTACTCATAGAGTAGAAGGTTATTATAACTTTGTTCAAACCGAAAATGTATGTAACAGGTAGAAGGAGACTTCTCTGACCCCTTGAAATATATATATTCTGTCTCAGGATCAACAGCCGAGTCGATATAGCCATGTCCGGCTATCCGCCTGTCCGTCCGCTTGTCTGACCGTATGTCCGTCTCTCTGTATGAACACTTAAATCTCAGATCGCCCGCGTCAAAAATTAAGATTTCAGTTTTGGTTTTTATACCCGCTACTCATAGAGTAGAAGGGTGTTATAACTTTGTTCAAACCATAAATGTATGTAACAGGCAGAAGGAGACATCTCCGACCCCACAAAGTATATAAATATATTTTGGCTCAGGATCAACAGCCGTTCGATATAGCCATGTCCGTCTGTCCGTCTGTCTGTCCGTGTGAAAATCTAGATCTCAGCTATTATAAGAGCTAGAACTACCAAATTTGGTGAAAAAATGTGTTATTATTGCAATCTGAATAACTTTTGTCTTTATAATCCGATTGTTACCAATTTTGCAGAGATCATCTGGCTAGCTATAGTTATCATGTAAACCGAAAATGAACAATATGATATCAAAATTGCGCTTGTAATCAATGTTTTTTCGATTTACGGGGGCGGAAGGGGGCGTGGTAGGCTCCTATAAAAGCTGAGATCTAGATTTTCACACGGTAAGACAGACGGACAGACGGACATGGCTATATCGACTCGGCTGTTGATCCTGAGCCAGAATATATATACTTTGTGGGGTCTGCCACGCCTCCTTTTATGGGGTCGAAAGTGTCTCCTTCTGCCGGTTACATACATTTTCGGTTTGAACAAAGTTATAATACCCTTCTACTCTATGAGTAGCGGGTATAAAAATAAACAAGTAAAAAGCAACATTCGAGAGTGCTCGACTGTTATATACCCGCCACCCAGCTGCTCGTTTATCAAAATTACTTGTGAAATATTAGCAACGGCGAATCATATTTTGACTTTAAAAGTCCATAGACCTGCAATATTATTTTAAAATTAAAATCTAAAACAAGTAAGAAAGCTACATTCGAGTGTGCTCGACTGTAATATACCCGCCATCCAGCTGCTCGAACATCAAAATTATTTGCGGAACCATAAAGAACGGCTACAATCATATTTTGACCGTAAAAGGCCATGGACTTACAATATTTATGCAAAGTCAAAATCTAAAACAAAACAAGTAAAGAATAAACTCGATCCACCTATGGTATACAGGAACCTTCATGTGAAATATGGTGTCTCTAGCTTTTATAATAGCTGAGATCTGGACGTTCAAACGGACAGACAGACAGACAGACGGACGGACAGACGGACAGACAGACGGACCTGGCTCAATTGACCCAGCTAGTGATCTTGAGTCAGAATATATATACTTTGTGGGGTCTGCCACGCCTCCTTTTGCCTGTTACATACATTTTCACAAACTTAGTTTACCATTTTTGACAAGTAAAGAAAACTACAGTCGAGCGCGCCCGGCAGTAAAATACCATTCGCCCAGTTTCGAAACAAATTATCACACATTTAATTCCATCAAAAAACTGCACAAGTTCATGCGCCACCTATTGTTTAAATTAGATCTATCTTTAAATAGCGCCATCTACATGTGAAAACATAGCAATCAGCTGTACACACGCTACGACTGAAACAAAGCATCGTGACGATGACGTGACGTGCAGCATACCGCAAAGGCGCAAGCAGTGTAACTATGGAAAACGTTTAGATGAATATCTTCTGTGTTTATTGTTCGATCGGATTGTAATTTTGAAAATAGATTTATATTGTAATTATCTATGTTAATACCCAAGCAGAAAGCTGTAACTTCAACACTTTTCCTAATAATAGTAAATTATCGATTTGCGTGGGCGGTGGGCGTGACATCGAAAATTGAAAATAAACTCGATCTACCTATGGTATACAGAAACCTTCATGTGAAAATTGGTATCTCTAGCTTTTATTATAGCTGAGATCTAGACGTTCAAACGGACAGACAGACGGACAGACAAACGGACACGGCTCAATCGACTCAGCTAGAGATCCTTAGTCAGAATATATATACTTTGTGGGGTCTGCCACGCCTCCTTCTGCCTGTTACATACATTTTCACAAACTTAGTATATCATTTTTGACCATTTTCAATGGTCGAATGGTATAAAAAACAGTTTTTGCACACACAAAATTAAAAAAAAAACAATTAAGATCGGCTACAGTAAAGTGTTGACTGTATAAGACCATGAATTTTTTAAGTTAAGAGAAAACTGTTATTAAACGCATTTTTCAAAGAAACAACAAATATAATATACAGGTAGACGCCAAGCAGTCCAAGCAGTTGAAAAAAACACTGCTTGAAAAAAACATTGTTTGCCTTCTTGCAGTGGGCGCAGTGCAAATCTATATGAAACGTTGCATAACTTTTTTGTTTATTATACGATCGGAGCAAAATTTTCAGCGATCGTGTAGGTGGTGATAGTTATCATATACACCAAAACTGAACTGTATCTTTATTATTGCGCTTGCTATACGGTTTATCGATTTGCGGGGGCGGAAGAATGCGTGGCCCAAATTTTATTAAAAATTTTACAGCGTATGATTCAAATAAGTGGCTCTAGCTTTTTTAGTTTGTCAGTTATAGGCGGTTGCTATACGGTTTATCGATTTGCGGGGGCGGAAGTAGGCGTGGCCTAAATTTTAATAAAAATTTTACAGCGTATGATTCACATAAGTGTTGTCACCAAATTTGGTGGCTCAAGCTTTTTTAGTTTCTGAGATATAGGTGTTCATACAGACGGACAGACAGACATGGCTTAATCGACTCGGCTAGTGATCCTGAACAAGAATATATATACTTTATGGGGTCGCAGATGCCTCCTTCTACCTGTTACGCACATTTCGTCAAACTCAATAGACCATGTATTTTTTTTAAATCCATGGTTTAAAAAGGTGGTTTTGATTTTGACATCATATATTACCATTTGATTGGTATTCCAGTGCTTTAACTGTCAACACAGAAACACTGAGTGTCATAATTGGTATTTCTCTTTAGGCCATGGATCTATTGCCCTAAAGTTCACATATTTTAATGCGCACAGCCTATCCATTCAGTATTTAACTTAACATTTCAGTATATCCTTTACATAACTGCGATTAGCCAATATAGCCCTTGCGTAAGGAGCTGACTAAATTTATACTTGCCTCTCGCTCTAATCTATAGAAAAATTTAGCTTAGCTCGAACTGAGTAATAAGCTTAACATAAGCCGTGGGGAAAAGATGGAAATGTTTCACCATTTAAAAATGGTCAAAAATGGTATACTAAGTTTTGTGCAAATGTATGTAACAGGCAGGAGGAGACATCTCCAACTACACAAAGATTGAGTGACTTTCTGGTAATCGGTTGTGTTGACCTTACTCTCAATATTATTTATTTTTTTCTGCCTAATCTTTGCAAATAATTTGTGCTTTTAATTTATTTTGGTGTATTTCAGTTTGTGCTAACCCGGTTCGTATTCAAAACATTTCGTGTTACCCCTGGGGCTTTGAAATTTCACTAACTTTACACAACTTACACAATTATCAACTTGCGCGTCGTTGGCGCCATTTGTTGTTTTTGTTTTGAGTCAACTCTTCCACACTCTCCCGCTCTCACATTTTTATTTACGCTCTTTGAGTTTTTACGCGTGTGTTGAGTGTTACTCTTACAGCAGCGTTTCTGTTGTTGTAGGTTTTAGCTTATCTTACTTACTAATACTCAGTGGCTCTCACCTTGTAAAACTCCCTCGAGTTTACTGGATTTGCTTTATGCGTCTGCTCTTATCGATTCTCCCGTTCAGGATCACTAGCCGAGTCGATTAAGCCATGTCTGTCTGTCCGTCTGTCCGTCTGTATGAACGCCTATATCTCAGAAACTGAAAAAGCTAGAGCCACCAAATTTGGTGACAACACTTATGTGGATCATACGCTGTAAACTTTTTATTAAAATTTGTGCCATGCCTACTTCCGCCCCCGCAAATCGAAAAGCCGTATTTCGAGCGCCTATATCTCAGAAACTAAAAAAGCTAGAGCCACCAAATTTGGTGAAACATACGCTGTAAAATTTTTATCAAAATTTGGGGCACGCCTACTTTCGCCCCCGCAAATCGAAAAACCGTATAGCAAGCGCAATAATAAAGCTAGAGTATTCAGGTTTGGTGTGAATAATAACTATCACTACTTAAACGATCGCTGAAAATTTGGTTCCGATCGAATAATGAACATAAAAGTTATTCAACGTTTCATATAGATTTGGACTGCGCCCACTGCAAGCAAGCAAGCAGTGTTTTTTCCAAGCAGTGAACTGCTTGGCGTCTAACTGAAAATAATATGTGTTGTTTATTATTTTTCTAAGAAAAATACGTTTACCAATAACAGTTTTTTTAATCTGATATTTTTTCATAACCTTGAAAAATCCATGGTTTTATACAGTCAAAACTTGACTGTAGCCGATCTTACTTGTTATTATTTTAAATTTGCATAAATATTGTATGTCCATGGCCTTTTACGGTCAAAATATGATTGTAGCCGTTCTTTATTGTTCCGCAAATAATTTTGATGTACGAGCAGCTGGGTATCGGGTATATTAAAGTCGAGCACTCTCGAATGTAGCTTTCTTACTTGTTATTATTCTAAATTTGCATTAATGTTGTAAGTCCACGGTAAAAATATGATTGTAGCCGTTCTTTATTGTTTCGCAAATAAATTTGATGTAAGTGCAGCTGGACAGCGGGTATATTACAGTCGAGCACACACGACTGTAGCTTTCTTACTTGTTAGTTTTCTTTTTATACCCGCTACTCATAGAGTAGAAGGTTATTATAACTTTGTTCAAACCGAAAATGTATGTAACAGGCAGAAGGAGACTTATCTGACCTCTTGAAATATATATATTCTGTTTTAGGATCAACAGCCGAGTCGATATAGCCATGTCCTTCTGTCTATCCGTCTGTCCGTGTGAAAATCTAGATCTCAGCTATTATAAGAGCTAGAACTACCAAATTTGGTGACAGTATGTGTTATTATTGCACGCTGATCAAGTTTATTTTGGATTTTGGCCACGCCCCCTTCCGCCCCTGTAAATAAAAAAAAATTGATTGCAAGCGCAAGTTTGATGCAATATTGCTCATTTTCGGTTTATATGATAACTATAGCTAGCCAGATGATCTCTGACAACTGGTAACAATCGGATAATAAACACAGAAGTTATTCAGCTTAACGTTTTCAATAGCTGTAAGCACCGCTGCCGGCAGCGCAAATTCTTTATTTGTACTGGAAATAATAAGAATGCCTTACAATGCAAATTTTTGCAGTTGTTGGATAACAGCGATAATAAACACAGAAGTTATTCAGCTCGACACACTCGACTGTAGCTTTCTTACTTGTTTTTTTTTTAAGAACTAATACTTTAATTTTTTAATACGCATTAATTGGTGGTCGTGCATTTTATTTAAAAATTTTTTAATGGCTCACAATGAACTTTGTTAACAAGTGGAGAAGTGACAATCTCTCAAATCAGCTGTGTGCGATTGTTAGAGCGCAGCTTTTTCTTATAGTTTTATACCCGCTACTCATAGAGTAGAAGGGTATTATAACTTTGTTCAAACCGAAAATATATGTAACAGGCAGAAGGAGACACCTCTGACCCCATAAAGTATATACATTCTGGCTCAGGATCAACAGCCGTGTCGATATAGCCATGTCCGTCTCTCCGTCTGTCTGTCTGTCCGTCTGTCCGTCTGTCTGTCCGTGTGAAAATCTAGATCTCAGCTATTATAAGAGCTAGAACTACCAAATTTGGTGACAGTATGTGTTATTATTGCACGCTGATCAAGTTTATTTTGGATTTTAGCCATGCCCCCTTCTGCCCCTGTAAATAAAAAAAAAATTGATTACAAGCGCAATTTTGATGCCATATTGTTCATTTTCGGTCTATATGATAACTATAGCTAGCCAGATGATCTCTGAAAATTTGGTAACAATCGGATAATAAACACAGAAGTTATTCAGATTAACGTTTACCGTAGCTGTATGCAGCGCTGCCGGCAGCGCAAATTCTTTATTTGTACAGGAAATAATAAGATTGTCTTACAAAGCAAATTTTTGCAGTTGTTGGATAATAGCGTCAGAAGCTTAGTGGAAATGCGATGAACTCCTGAACCGACAAGTCCGTGGTTCGATTCCCAGTTCATGCCGCTTAAGCTAGTTCTTTTTATTATACCCGCTACTCATAGAGTAGAAGGGTATTATAACTTTGTTCAAACCGAAAATGTATGTAACAGGCAGAAGAAGACACCTCCGACCCCATAAAGTATATATATTCTGGCTCAGGATCAACAGCCGAGACGATATAGCCATGTCCGTCTGTCTGTCTGTCCGTCTGTCTGTCTGTCCGTCTGTCCGTCTGTCGATCCGTGTGAAAATCTAGATCTCAGCTATTATAAGAGCTAGAACTACCAAATTTGGTGACAATATGTGTTATTATTGCACGCTGATCAAGTTGGATTTTGGCAAAGCCACCTTCCACCCCCGCAAATCGAAAAAACATTGATAACAAGTGCAATTTTGATGCCATATTGTTCATTTTTGGTTTATATGATAACTATAGCTAGCCAGATGATCTCTGAAAATTTGGTAACAATCGGATAATAAACACAGAAGTTATTCAGCTGAACGTTTTCCATAGCTGTAAGCAGCGCTACCGGCAGCGCTGCTTGCAGCATTGTGCCGAATCGTGTGTGCGTGTACGGTAGTGAAATGGGTTAAGTTGTGGACTGCAAAACGAACAGTACTGTTATGCATTTACGGGTTCGAGTCCCGCCCGCATCAAAAGTTAAATGTGTGCACAAATGTTTTTTTTTTGTATACCCGCTACTCATAGAGTAGAAGGGTATTATAACTTTGTTCAAACCGAAAATGTATGTAACAGGCAGAAGGAGACACCTCCGACCCCATAACTGGCAAATTTCTTAATTTCAAAATATTTAGAAATTTCTATAATTTATTAAAATTTTTTTCTTATACTTCCCACTTTTCCAAAGATCCATTATTTTTAAAATTGTTTATCAATGAAAAAGGGATTAACTCTTTGTTTCCTTTTTGATTTTTTTTGCCTTTCTTATCATTTCTAATATTCTAATATTCTGTTCTAATATTCAGTTACCACTGTATTTAGTTAGTGGTTTCGGCACCTTTAGCAGTAAGAGATGTTGTGCCAGCGCTGACACTTTTGATTGAATTTCCAGCAGCATGCGTTGCAAGACTCCCCATACAGCGCCAACTGCCTGCGCCAACTACCTGTGCCTGCATCTGCGTGTACGTCGGCGTCGATTGTAATCAACACGCTGGGATCAATCAGCAAACTTTAAAACTGAACGCCACACAGCAGTCAGCTCGAATGAATCCATCAAACGTATCAATCATGATGACAGGTCACAGTGCGAGCACAGTATAACTGGAAAAGACCAGGCCAGTCCAGACACAGGCAGGACCAGGCAACAGGCAGCAGGTCCAGTTTTAGCTTTTCCTAACATGTCTGTGAAACGTCTCAGTTGTTGTTTTTGTTGTAGTTGGCGTTGCCTCACTTGTGAAGTCTCCACGCGCGTTGCGCCCATTAAATTCGAATAATCTTAGTTGTGGTTGCTTTTTTTTCATCAATCTCCCCACTCTGGACTCGAGTTGCAACTGTCGCATATAGCAGCTGGACACGGTGCTTGTGTGAGACGTTGCAGGCAGGCAGGCAGCATCAAATTATTTAATTTCTTTTTTACAATAACTGAATTTTTTGAATTTTTGGTCTTGGTTTACTATATTGTTTGTTTCCTTATTTGCTTTGTTTTCAATCTATAGTAATGTTTGCTTTATTTTCAATCTATAGTAATAATATATTTAATAATAATATCTTTTCTATAACGACTTTTAAATATATTTGTTAAAACTTTTAACTAAATTTTAAATATATATACAGTGGTGGCCTTTTATTTAGCACACTATTTAGCAGCACACTTCAACATGAATTTTTACCGATTGTATAGTGAATAGTTCACCAATTTTTTTTCTGGTTGTTGCCTTATTAGTTGATAAGATGTACCGTTACTTTCAGCCTATTCCCTTTCGTCGTTTTTTTTCTGCGTTGGTTTGAATGAATTAACTATGATTTTCAGCTGAAATGCCGGCAGCGCTGCTTGCAGCATTGTGCCGAATCGTGTGTGCGTGTACGGTGGTGAAATGGGTTAAGTTGTGGACTGCAAAACGAACAGTACTATTATGCATTTACGGGTTCGAGTCCCGCCCGCATCAAAAATTAAATGTGTGGAAAAATGTTTATACCCGCTACTCATAGAGTAGAAGGGTATTATAACTTTGTTCAAACCGAAAATGTATGTAACAGGCAGAAGGAGACACCTCCGACCCCATAAAGTATATATATTCTGGCTCAGGATCAACAGCCGAGTCGATATAGCCATGCCCGTCTGTTCGTCTGTCTGTCTGTCCGTCTGTCCGTCTGTCTGTCCGTGTGAAAATCTAGATCTCAGCTATTAATATAGCTAGAACTACCAAATTTGGTGACAGTATGTGTTATTATTGCACGCTGATCAAGTTTATTTTGGATTTTGGCCACGCCCCCTTCCGCCCCTGTTAGTCGAAAAAAATTGATTACAAGCGCAATTTTGATGCCATATTGTTCATATTCGGTTTGCATGATAAATATGGCTATCCAAATTATCTCTGAAAATTTGGTAAAAATCGGATAATAAACACAGAAGTTACGCACCTTAACGGTTTCCATAGCTGTAAGCAGCGCTATCAGCAGCGCTGCATGCAGCATTATGCCGAATAGTGTGTGCGTGTACGGTGGTGAAATGGGTTAAGTTGTGGACTGCAAAACGAACAGTACTGTTATGCGTTTACGGGTTCGAGTCCCGCCCGCATCAAAAGTTAAATGTGTGCAAAAATGTTTTTTTTTATACCCGCTACTCATAGAGTAGAAGGGTATTATAACTTTGTTCAAACCGAAAATGTATGTAACAGGCAGAAGGAGACACCTCCGACCCCATAAATTATATATATTCTGGCTCAGGATCAACAGCTGAGTCGATATAGCCATGTCCGTCTGTCCGTCTGTCTGTCCCACTGTCTGTCCGTGTAAAAATCTAGATCTCAGCTATTATAAGAGCTAGAACTACCAAATTTGGTGAAAAAATGTGTTATTATTGCACGCTGATCAAGTTTATTTTGGATTTTGGCCACGCCCCCTTCCGCCCCTGTAAAACGAAAAAAATTGATTTCAAGCGCAATTTTGATGCCGTGTTGTTCATTTTCGGTTTATATGATAACTATAGCTAGCCAGATGATCTCTAAAAATTTGGTAACAATCGGATAATAAACACAGAAGTTATTCAGCTGAACGTTATCCATAGCTGTAAGCAGCGCTACCGGCAGCGCAAATTCTTTATTTGTACAGGAAATAGTAAGAATGCTTTACAATGCAAATTTTTGCAGTTGTTGGATAACAGCGTCAGTAGCTTAGTGGAAAAGCGATGAACTCCTGAACCGACAGGCCCGTGGTTCGATTCCTAGTTCATGCCGCTTAAGCTTTTTCTTTTTTTTTTTAGGCTTTTTACTCCTTTCGCCGGAAGCGCTGCTTGCAGCATTGTGTCGAATGGTGTGTGCGTGTATACGGTGGTGAAACGGGTTAAGTTGTGGACTGCAAAACGAGCAGAACTTTTACGGGTTCGAGTTCCACCCGCATCAAAAATTAAATGTGTGAAAAAAATTATTTTTGTATTTTGTATTTTTTTAAAATCCATGGTCTATTGTGTTTGTCGAAATGTGCGTAACAGGTAGAAGGAGGCATCTACGACCCCATAAAATATATATATTCCTGCTCAGAATCAATAGCCGGGTCGATTAAGCCATGTCTGTCTGTCCGTCTGTCCGTCTGTGCGTCCGTCCGTCCGTCCGTCTGTATGAACGCTTATATCTCATAAACTAAAAAAGCTAGAGCAACCAAATTTGGACACAAAACACTTATGTGAATCATACGCTGTAAAATTTTCATTATAGTTTGGGACACGCCTACTTCCGCCCCTCAAATCGAAAAACCGTATTGCAAGCGCCTATATCTTAGAAACTAAAAATGCTAGAGCCACCAAATTTGGTGACAACACTTATGTGAATCATACGCTGTAAAATTTTTATTAAACTTTGGAATGCGCTTACTTCCACCCCCGCAAATCGATAAACCGTATAGCAGGCGCAATAATAAAGCTAGAGTATTCAGTTTCGGGTGAATGATAACGATCACCAGCTAAACGATGGCTCAAAATTTGTTTCCGATCGGATAATGAACATAAAAGTTATTCAACGTTTCATATAGATTTGCACTGCGCCCACTGCAAGCAAGCAAGCAGTGTTTTTTCCAAGCAGTGTTTTTTTCCAACTGCTTAGACTGCTTGGCATCTAACTGAAAATTATATGTGTTGTTTATTATTTTTCTTTGAAAAACGCGTTTACCAATAACAGTTTTCTAAATCTGATTTTTTTCATAACCTTAAAAAATGTATGGTCTTATACAGTCAACACTTGACTTTAGCCGTTCTTACTTGTTTATTTTAGATTTTGACTTTACATAAATATTGTAAGTCCATGGCCTTTTACGGTTAAAATATGATTGTAGGCGTTCTTTATTGTTCCGCAAATAATTTTGATGTACGAGCAGCTGGGTAGCGGGTAAATTACAGTCGAGCAAACTCAAATGTAGATATCTTACTTGTTATACCCGCTTCTCATAGAGTAGAAGGGTATTATAAGTTTGTTCAAACCGAAAATGTATGTAACAGGCAGAAGGAGACACCTCCGACCCCATAAATATATTCTGGCTCAGGATCAACAGCCGAGTAAATATAGCCATGTCCGTCTGTCCGTCTGTCTGTCTGTCTGTCCGTGTGAAAATCTAGATCTCAGCTATTATAAGAGCTAGAACTACCAAATTTGGTGACAAAATGTGTTATTATTGCACGCTGATTAAGTTTACTTTGGATTTTGGCCACGCCCCCGTAATTCGAAAAAACATTGATTACAAGCGCAATTTTGATGCCATATTGTTCATTTTCGGTTTATATGATAACTATAGCTAGCCAGGTGATCTCTGAAAATTTGGTAACAATCGGATAATAAACACAGAAGTTATTCAGCTTAACGTTTTCCATAGCTGTAAGCAGCACTGCCGGCGGCGCAAATTCTTTATTTGTACAGGAAATAATATGAATGCCTTACAATGCAAATTTTTGCAGTTGTTGGATAACAGCGTCAGTAGCTTAGTGCAAAAGCGATGAACTCCTGAACCGACAGGCCCGTGGTTCGATTCCCAGCTCATGCCGCTTAAGTTTTTTCTTTTTTTTTTATACCCGCTACTCATAGAGTGGAAGGGTATTATAACTTTGTTCAAACCGAAAATGTATGTAACAGGCAGAAGGAGACACCTCCGACCCCATAAAGTATATATATTCTGGCTCAGGATCAACAGCCGAGTCGATATAGCCATGTCCGTCTATCCGTCTGTCCGTCTGTCTGTCTGTCCGTCTGTCTGTCTGTCTGTCTGTCTGTCCGTGTGAAAATCTAGATCTCAGCTATTATAAGAGCTAGAACTACCAAATTCGGTGACAATATGTGTTATTATTGCACGCCGGTCAAGTTTATTTTTGTTTTTGGCCACGCCCCCTTCCGCCCCTGTAAATCGAAAAAAATTGATTACAAGTGCAATTTTGATGCCATATTATTCATTTTCGGTTTATATGATAACTATATCTAGGCAGATGATCTCTAAAAGTTTGGTAACAATCGGATAATAAACAAAGAAGCTATTCAGTTTAACGTTTTCCCTAGCTGTAAACCGCGCATCCGGCAGCGCAAATTCTTTATTTGTACAGGAAATAATAAGAATGCCGAATCGTGTGTGCGTGTACGGTGGTGAAATGGGTTAAGTTGTGGACTGCAAAACGAACAGTACTATTATGCATTTACGGGTTCGAGTCCCGCCCGCATCAAAAATTAAATGTGTGCAAAAATGTTTTTTTTTATACCCTCTACTCATAGAGTAGAAGATCAAGTTTATTTTGGATTTTGGCCACGCCCCCTTCCGCCCCTGTAAATCGAAAAATTTGATTACAAGTGCAATTTTGATGCCATATTATTCATTTTCGGTTTATATGATAACTATATCTAGGCAGATGATCTCTAAAAGTTTGGTAACAATCGGATAATAAACAAAGAAGCTATTCAGTTTAACGTTTTCCCTAGCTGTAAACCGCGCTTCCGGCAGCGCAAATTTTTTATTTGTACAGGAAATAATAAGAATGCCACACAATGCAAATTTTTGCTGTTGTTGGATAACAGCGTTAGTAGCTTAGTGAAAAAGCGATGAACTCCTGAGCCGACAGGCCCATGATTCGATTCCCAATTCATGCCGCTTAAGCTTTTTATACCCGCTACTCATAGAGTAGAAGGGTATTATAACTTTGTTCAAACCGAAAATGTATGTAACAGGCAGAAGGAGACACCTCCGAGCCCATAAAGTATATATATTCTGGCTCAGGATCAACAGCCGAGTCGATATAGCCATGTCCGTCTGTCCGTCTGTCTGTCTGTCCGTCTGTCCGTCTGTCTGTCCGTGTGAAAATCTAGATCTCAGCTATTATAAGAGCTAGAACTACCAAATTTGGTGACAGTATGTGTTATTATTGCACGCTGGTCGAGTTTATTTTGGATTTTGCCCAAGCCCCCTTCCGCCCCTGTAAATCGAAAAAAATTGATTACAAGTGGAATTTTGATGCCATATTGTTCATTTTCGGTTTATATGATAACTATAGCTAGCCAGGTGATCTCTGAAAATTTGGTAACAATCGGATAATAAACACAGAAGTTATTCAGCTTAACGTTTTCCATAGCTGTAAGCAGCACTGCCGGCGGCGCAAATTCTTTATTTGTACAGGAAATAATATGAATGCCTTACAATGCAAATTTTTGCAGTTGTTGGATAACAGCGTCAGTAGCTTAGTGCAAAAGCGATGAACTCATGAACCGACAGGCCCGTGGTTCGATTCCCAGTTCATGCCGCTTAAGTTTTTTCTTTTTTTTTTATACCCGCTACTCATAGAGTGGAAGGGTATTATAACTTTGTTCAAACCGAAAATGTATGTAACAGGCAGAAGGAGACACCTCCGACCCCATAAAGTATATATATTCTGGCTCAGGATCAACAGCCGAGTCGATATAGCCATGTCCGTCTATCCGTCTGTCCGTCTGTCTGTCTGTCCGTCTGTCTGTCTGTCTGTCTGTCCGTCTGTCCGTCTGTCGGTCCGTGTAAAAATCTAGATCTCAGTTATTATAAGAGCTAGAACTACCAAATTTGGTGACAATATGTGTTATTATTGCACGCTGATCAAGTTTATTTTGGATTTTGGCCACGCCCCCTTCCGCCCCCGCAAATCGAAAAAACATTGATAACAAGTGCAATTTTGATGCCATATTGTTCATTTTCGGTTTACATGATAACTATAGCTAGCCAGATGATCTCTGAAAATTTGGTAACAATCGGATAATAAACACAGAAGTTATTCAGCTTAATGTTTTCCATAGCTGTAAGCAGCGCTGCCGGCAGCGCTGCTTGCAGTATTGTGCCGAATCGTGTGTGCGTGTACGGTGGTGAAATGGGTTAAGTTGTGGACTGCAAAACGAACAGTACTATTATGCATTTACGGGTTCGAGTCCCGCCCGCATCAAAAATTAAATGTGTGGAAAAAGGTTTTTTTTATACCCGCTACTCATAGAGTAGAAGGGTATTATAACTTTGTTCAAACCGAAAATGTATGTAACAGGCAGAAGGAGACACCTCCGACCCCATAAATTACATATATTCTGGCTCAGGATCAACAGCCGAGTCGATATAGCCATGTCCGTCTGTCCGTCTGTCTGTCTGTCCGTCTGTCCGTCTGTCTGTCCGTGTGAAAATCTAGATCTCAGCTATTATAAGAGCTAGAACTACCAAATTCGGTGACAATATGTGTTATTATTGCACGCTGGTCAAGTTTATTTTTGTTTTTGGCCACGCCCCCTTCCGCCCCTGTGAATCGAAAAAAATTGATTACAAGTGCAATTTTGATGCCATATTATTCATTTTCGGTTTATATGATAACTATATCTAGGCAGATGATCTCTAAAAGTTTGGTAACAATCGGATAATAAACAAAGAAGCTATTCAGTTTAACGTTTTCCCTAGCTGTAAACCGCGCTTCCGGCAGCGCAAATTTTTTATTTGTACAGGAAATAATAAGAATGCCACACAATGCAAATTTTTGCTGTTGTTGGATAACAGCGTTAGTAGCTTAGTGAAAAAGCGATGAACTCCTGAGCCGACAGGCCCATGATTCGATTCCCAATTCATGCCGCTTAAGCTTTTTATACCCGCTACTCATAGAGTAGAAGGGTATTATAACTTTGTTCAAACCGAAAATGTATGTAACAGGCAGAAGGAGACACCTCCGAGCCCATAAAGTATATATATTCTGGCTCAGGATCAACAGCCGAGTCGATATAGCCATGTCCGTCTGTCCGTCTGTCTGTCTGTCCGTCTGTCCGTCTGTCTGTCCGTGTGAAAATCTAGATCTCAGCTATTATAAGAGCTAGAACTACCAAATTTGGTGACAGTATGTGTTATTATTGCACGCTGGTCAAGTTTATTTTGGATTTTGCCCAAGCCCCCTTCCGCCCCTGTAAATCGAAAAAAATTGATTACAAGTGGAATTTTGATGCCATATTATTCATTTTCGGTTTATATTATAACTATATCTAGGCAGATGATTTCTAAAAGATTGGGAACAATCGGATTATAAACACAGAAGTTATTCAGCTTAACGTTTTCCATAGCTGTAAGCAGCGGTGCCGGCAGCTTTGCTTGCAGTATTGTGCCGAATCGTGTGTGCGTGTACGGTGGTGAAATGGGTTAAGTTGTGGACTGCAAAACGAACAGGACTATTATGCATTTCCGGGTTCGAGTCCCGCCCGCATCAAAAATTAAATGTGTGCAAAAATGTTTTTTTTTATACCCGCTACTCATAGAGTAGAAGATCAAGTTTATTTCGGATTTTGGCCACGCCCCCTTCCGCCCCTGTAAATCGAAAAAAATTGATTACAAGCGCAATTTTGATGCCATATTGTTCCATATAATAATTATAGCTAGCCTGATGATCTCTGAAAATTTGGTAACAATCGGATAATAAACAAAGAAGCTATTCAGTTTAACGTTTTCCCTAGCTGTAAACCGCGCTTCCGGCAGCGCAAATTTTTTATTTGTACAGGAAATAATAAGAATGCCACACAATGCAAATTTTTGCTGTTGTTAGATAACAGCGTTAGTATCTTAGTGAAAGAGCGATGAACTCCTGAGCCGACAGGCCCGTGATTCGATTCCCAATTCATGCCGCTTAAGCTTTTTATACCCGCTACTCATAGAGTAGAAGGGTATTATAACTTTGTTCAAACCGAAAATGTATGTAACAGGCAGAAGGAGACACCTCCGAGCCCATAAAGTATATATATTCTGGCTCAGGATCAACAGCCGAGTCGATATAGCCATGTCCGTCTGTCCGTCTGTCTGTCTGTCCGTCTGTCCGTCTGTCTGTCCGTGTGAAAATCTAGATCTCAGCTATTATAAGAGCTAGAACTACCAAATTTGGTGACAGTATGTGTTATTATTGCACGCTGGTCAAGTTTATTTTGGATTTTGCCCAAGCCCCCTTCCGCCCCTGTAAATCGAAAAAAATTAATTACAAGTGGAATTTTGATGCCATATTATTCATTTTCGGTTTATATGATAACTATATCTAGGCAGATGATCTCTAAAAGATTGGGAACAATCGGATTATAAACACAGAAGTTATTCAGCTTAACGTTTTCCATAGCTGTAAGCAGCGGTGCCGGCAGCTTTGCTTGCAGTATTGTGCCGAATCGTGTGTGCGTGTACGGTGGTGAAATGGGTTAAGTTGTGGACTGCAAAACGAACAGGACTATTATGCATTTCCGGGTTCGAGTCCCGCCCGCATCAAAAATTAAATGTGTGCAAAAATGTTTTTTTATACCCGCTACTCATAGAGTAGAAGATCAAGTTTATTTCGGATTTTGGCCACGCCCCTTCCGCCCCTGTAAATCGAAAAAAATTGATTACAAGCGCAATTTTGATGCCATATTGTTCCATATGATAATTATAGCTAGCCTGATGATCTCTGAAAATTTGGTAACAATCGGATAATAAACAAAGAAGCTATTCAGTTTAACGTTTTCCCTAGCTGTAAACCGCGCTTCCGGCAGCGCAAATTTTTTATTTGTACAGGAAATAATAAGAATGCCACACAATGCAAATTTTTGCTGTTGTTAGATAACAGCGTTAGTATCTTAGTGAAAGAGCGATGAACTCCTGAGCCGACAGGCCCGTGATTCGATTCCCAATTCATGCCGCTTAAACTTTTTCTTTTTATACCAGCTACTCATAGAGTAGAAGGGTATTATAACTTTGTTCAAACCGAAAATGTATGTAACAGGCAGAAGGAGACACCTCCGACCCCATAAAGTATATATATTCTGGCTCAGGATCAACAGCCGAATCGATATAGCCATGTCCGTCTGTCCGTCTGTCTGTCCGTGTGAAAATCTAGATCTCAGCTATTATAAGAGCTAGGACAACCAAATTTGGTGAAAATATGTGTTATTATTGCACGCTGATCAAGTTTATTTTGGATTTTGGCCACGCCCCTTCCGCCCCCGTAAATCGAAAAAACATTGATTACAAGCGCTTGTTCATTTTCGGTTTACATGATAACTATAGCTAGCCAGATGACCTCTGAAAATTTGGTAACAATCGGATAATAAACCCAGAAGTTATTCAGCTTATGGTTTTCCATAGCTGTAAGCAGCGCTGCCGGCAGCGCTGTTTGCAGCATTGTGCTGAATCGTGTGTGCGTGTACGGTGGTGAAATGGGTTAAGTTGTGGACTGCAAAACGAACAGTACTATTATGCATTTACGGGTTCGAGTCCCGCCCGCATCAAAAATTAAATGTGTGCAAAAAAATTTTTTTTTTTATTTTAGATTTTGACTTTGCATAAATATTATAAGTCCATAGCCTTTTACGGTCAAAATATGATTGTAGCCGTTTTTTTGTTCCGCAAATAAATTTTGTACAAGCAGCTGAGTAGCGGGTATATTACAGTCGAGCACACTCGACTGTAGCTTTCTTACTTGTTTTATTTTATATTTTGACTTTGCATAAATATTATAAGTCCATAGCCTTTTACGGTCAAAATATGATTGTAGCCGTTTTTTTGTTCCGCAAATAAATTATGTACAAGCAGCTGGGTAGCGGGTATATTACAGTCGAGCACTCTCGACTGTAGCTTTCTTACATGTTTTTATTAATTTATTAAGTAGAATGAGAAAACATAAGAAAGGGGACTAATATTTTGTTGGATATCCTTTGTTTTTGATAACTACATCCAATCTTCTGTGCTGACTCTCCACTAAAGCAGCGCATCTGTTCTGCGGAATACTGTACCACGCTTCTCGGATAACTATCCACAAATCATTCAAACTGCCCAGATTTTTGGTGCGAATGTGCTGCTCAACATCATTCTAGAGATTCTCTATCGGATTGAGGTCCGGTGACTGAGCTGGCCACTTCAGCGTAACAACTTGATGCTCCTAAAGGCAACTTTTCATAAGCCGTGAAGTGTGCTTAGGATCGTTGTCGTGCATAAAACGCCATGATAATGGCATATTGTCCTCGGAATATGGCACCATTATATCCTCTATAATTTCTTTATAGGCGTATTGGTCCATACGAGTGTCTATCCGGTAAATCATTGATACATATTTTTTAATAACATTTAAATTTTTAATTAAAATAAATATGTAATACTAAATATGCGAGTCCTTAAAAGAAAGAACAAAGAAAATAAAAAAAAGAAACAAAAAAATAGAAAAAAAAAAGAAAATTTCTTTCTTTTCTAGAAAGAAAAAGAAAATTTGGTAACAATCGGATAATAAACACAGAAGTTATTCAGCTTAACGTTTTCCATAGCTGTAAGCAGCACTGCCGGCAGCGCAAATTCTTTATTTGTACAGGAAATAATAAGAATGCCTTACAATTCAAATTTTTGCAGTTGTTGGATAACAGCGTCAGTAGCTTAGTGGAAAAGCGATGAACTCCTGAACCGACAGGCCCGTGGTTCGATTCCCAGTTCATGCCGCTTAAGCTTTTTTTTTTTTTTTTTTTAACTAATACTTTAATTTTTGAATATGCATTAATTGGTGGTCGTGCATTTTACTTAAAAATTTTTTAATGGCTCACAATGAACTTTGTTAACAAGTGGAGAAGTGACAGTCTCTTAAATCAGCTGTGTGCGATTGTTAGAGCGCAGCTTTTTCTTATATTTTTTATTTTTTTTTTTATTTAATTGTATGTTTAAGTTATGAGAATAAATATCAACAAAAACACGCATCATGCATTCAGTCTTTGTTTTTGTCGTGCAAGAATTTCAGAATGGTCTCATAATGTAACTTTGTCAAAATTTGCGTAATGGCTTAATGACCGAATGGAGAAGTGGTGGACCTCCTAGGTAATGGGTCCAAGGTTCGATTTGTATACATGTTTCTTATTGCTGCCCGCTGTAAATTAGTCGGAACGAGCCGGAACGGACCGATACATCGTATAGATGCCATAGAACTTATCGATCGTTTTTTTAACAAAATTTATTAAAAGTTAGAGTGCTCTAGAACACTTTCCATTCAAGTATATAAAGAATTATTAAAAGGGCACATATTGTTTTTTACATGCACGTATTCGATTTATAGTCTTCGAGAGGTAGAATTATTATTTTTACTTTTAAGTGATAAATCTTGGATTTTTCGGTACCTGAATAAAAGTTATACGTTTTCAATACTTTTTACTCCTTTTGCCGGAAGCGCTGCTTGCAGCATTGTGCCGAATAGTGTGTACGTGTACGGTGGTGAAATGGGTTAAGTTGTGGACTGCATAACGAAGTGAACTATTATGCATTTATGGGTTCGAGTCCCACCCGCATCAAAAATTAAATGTGAAAAAAAATTTTTTTTTATTTTAGACTTTGACTTTGGATAAATATTGTAAGTCCATGGCCTTTTACGGTCAAAATATGATTGTAGCCGTTCTTTATTGTTCCGCAAATAATTTTGACGTACGAGCAGCTGGGTAGCGGGTATATTACAGTCGGGCACACTCGAATGTAGCTTTCTTACTTGTTTTACATGCACGTATTCGATTTATAGTCTTCAACAGGTAGAATTATTATTTTTACTGTTTAAGTGATAAAGCTTTGATTTTTTTGGTACCTGAATAAAAGTTATACGTTTTTGCATTAGTTTTTGTTTTGTAAAAAGTTTTTACTCCTTTTGCCGGAAGCGCTGCTTGCAGCATTGTGCCGAATAGTGTGTGCGTGTACGGTGGTGAAATGGGTTAAGTTGTGGACTGCATAACGAACAGAACTATTATGGATTTATGGGTTCGAGTCCCACCCGCATCAAAAATTAAATGTGTGCAAAAAATTATTTTTTTATTTTAGATTTTGACTTTGCATAAATATTGTAAGTCCATGGCCTTTTACGGTCAAAATATGATTGTATCCCTTCTTTATTGTTCCGCAAATAATTTTGATGTACGAGCAGCTGGGTAGCGGGTATATTACAGTCGAGCACACTCGAATGTGGTTTTCTTACTTGTTTTAATTTTCATATGCAACAATAAAAATTAAACACAATAAAAGTTGTTTAAGTCTTCATATGGGGCAAATACACGTAACGGGAAGGCTTTAGTAGAGGCCGTAAGTTCCCAAGCGAAATAATAAGGAATAAAAAAAAAAAATATATATATATATATATATATATATATATATATGTATATATATATATATATATATATATATATATATATATATTATTTATATTATCAAAAAACTAACTTCATATTTGTTTGTTTTGACCCAAAATTAGTCTAAAATAATTTTTTCACTGCAACAGAAAAATTGCGCATTTGAGGGTTAATTAGAGTGTTATATGTTTCTTTAATTTGTGTTATGTTAACTGTGACAGTGGTGCATAAATGTTATAGGGAGTTGTATCGTTGCTGATTCAAAAAGAATTTATATATTAATTTAATAAATTTATTAATTTTACGTCAACTAATAATAAAACTAACAGAAAACAAGTAAAGAAAGCTACAGTCAAGCCAGTTTTGAAACAAATTATCACACATTTAATTTAATCAAAAAACGCTGCACAAGTTTATCCGCCACTTATTGTTTAAATTAGATCTATTTTTAAATAGCGCCATCTACAATTGAAAAACGGCATAGTTTCACACACGCTACGGCTGAAACGAAGTATCGAGACGATGACGTCACGAGCAGCACAGGCGCAAGCAGTGGAAGTACGTAAAACGGAAACATGAATAATTTATCGTCGGACAGTATGTGTTATTATTGCACGCTGGTCAAGTTTATTTTGGATTTTGCCCAAGCCCCCTTCCGCCCCTGTAAATCGAAAAAAATTGATTACAAGTGGAATTTTGATGCCATATTGTTCATTTTCGGTTTATATGATAACTATAGCTAGCCAGGTGATCTCTGAAAATTTGGTAACAAACGGATAATAAACACAGAAGTTATTCAGCTTAACGTTTTCCATAGCTGTAAGCAGCACTGCCGGCGGCGCAAATTCTTTATTTGTACAGGAAATATGAATGCCTTACAATGCAAATTTTTGCAGTTGTTGGATAACAGCGTCAGTAGCTTAGTGCAAAAGCGATGAACTTCTGAACCGACAGGCCCGTGGTTCGATTCCCAGTTCATGCCGCTTAAGTTTTTTCTTTTTTTTTTATACCCGCTACTCATAGAGTGGAAGGGTATTATAACTTTGTTCAAACCGAAAATGTATGTAACAGGCAGAAGGAGACACCTCCGACCCCATAAAGTATATATATTCTGGCTCAGGATCAACAGCCGAGTCGATATAGCCATGTCCGTCTATCCGTCTGTCCGTCTGCTGTCTGTCCGTCTGTCTGTCTGTCTGTCTGTCCGTCTGTCCGTCTGTCGGTCCGTGTAAAAATCTAGATCTCAGCTATTATAAGACCTAGAACTACCAAATTTGGTGACAATATGTGTTATTATTGCACGCTGATCAAGTTTATTTTAGATTTTGGCCACGCCCCCTTCCGCCCCCGCAAATCGAAAAAACATTGATAACAAGTGCAATTTTGATGCCATATTGTTCATTTTCGGTTTACATGATAAATAGCTAGCCAGATGATCTCTGAAAATTTGGTAACAATCGGATAATAAACACAGAAGTTATTCAGCTTAATGTTTTCCATAGCTGTAAGCAGCGCTGCCGGCAGCAGTATTGTGCCGAATCGTGTGTGCGTGTACGGTGGTGAAATGGGTTAAGTTGTGGACTGCAAAACGAACAGTACTATTATGCATTTACGGGTTCGAGTCCCGCCCGCATCAAAAATTAAATGTGTGGAAAAAGTTTTTTTTTATACCCGCTACTCATAGAGCAGAAGGGTATTATAACTTTGTTCAAACCGAAAATGTATGTAACAGGCAGAAGAAGACACCTCCGACCCCATAAATTACATATATTCTGGCTCAGGATCAACAGCCGAGTCGATATAGCCATGTCCGTCTGTCCGTCTGTCCGTCTGTCTGTCTGTCCGTCTGTCCGTCTGTCCGTCTGTCTGTCCGTGTGAAAATCTAGATCTCAGCTATTATAAGAGCTAGAACTACCAAATTCGGTGATAATATGTGTTATTATTGCACGCTGGTCAAGTTTATTTTTGTTTTTGGCCACGCCCCCTTCCGCCCCTGTAAATCGAAAAAAATTGATTACAAGTGCAATTTTGATGCCATATTATTCATTTTCGGTTTATATGATAACTATATCTAGGCAGATGATCTCTAAAAGTTTGGTAACAATCGGATAATAAACAAAGAAGCTATTCAGTATAACGTTTTCCCTAGCTGTAAACCGCGCATCCGGCAGCGCAAATTCTTTATTTGTACAGGAAATAATAAGAATGCCGAATCGTGTGTGCGTGTACGGTGGTGAAATGGGTTAAGTTGTGGACTGCAAAACGAATAGTACTATTATGCATTTACGGGTTCGAGTCCCGCCCGCATCAAAAATTAAATGTGTGCAAAAATGTTTTTTTTTATACCCGCTACTCATAGAGTAGAAGATCAAGTTTATTATGGATTTTGGCCACGCCCCCTTCCGCCCCTGTAAATCGAAAAAAATTGATTACAAGTGCAATTTTGATGCCATATTATTCATTTTCGGTTTATATGATAACTATATCTAGGCAGATGATCTCTAAAAGTTTGGTAACAATCGGATAATAAACAAAGAAGCTATTCAGTTTAACGTTTTCCCTAGCTGTAAACCGTGCTTCCGGCAGCGCAAATTTTTTATTTGTACAGGAAATAATAAGAATGCCACACAATGCAAATTTTTGCTGTTGTTGGATAACAGCGTTAGTAGCTTAGTGAAAAAGCGATGAACTCCTGAGCCGACAGGCCCATGATTCGATTCCCAATTCATGCCGCTTAAGCTTTTTATACCCGCTACTCATAGAGTAGAAGGGTATTATAACTTTGTTCAAACCGAAAATGTATGTAACAGGCAGAAGGAGACACCTCCGAGCCCATAAAGTATATATATTCTGGCTCAGGATCAACAGCCGAGTCGATATAGCCATGTCCGTCTGTCCGTCTGTCTGTCTGTCCGTCTGTCCGTCTGTCTGTCCGTGTGAAAATCTAGATCTCAGCTATTATAAGAGCTAGAACTACCAAATTTGGTGACAGTATGTGTTATTATTGCACGCTGGTCAAGTTTATTTTGGATTTTGCCCAAGCCCCCTTCCGCCCCTGTAAATCGAAAAAAATTGATTACAAGTGGAATTTTGATGCCATATTATTCATTTTCGGTTTATATGATAACTATATCTAGGCAGATGATCTCTAAAAGATTGGGAACAATCGGATTATAAACACAGAAGTTATTCAGCTTAACGTTTTCCATAGCTGTAAGCAGCGGTGCCGGCAGCTTTGCTTGCAGCATTGTGCCGAATCGTGTGTGCGTGTACGGTGGTGAAATGGGTTAAGTTGTGGACTGCAAAACGAACAGTACTATTATGCATTTCCGGGTTCGAGTCCCGCACGCATCAAAAATTAAATGTGTGCAAAAATGTTTTTTTTTATACCCGCTACTCATAGAGTAGAAGATCAAGTTTATTTCGGATTTTGGCCACGCCCCCTTCCGCCCCTGTAAATCGAAAAAATTGATTACAAGCGCAATTTTGATGCCATATTGTTCCATATGATAATTATAGCTAGCCTGATGATCTCTGAAAATTTGGTAACAATCGGATAATAAACAAAGAAGCTATTCAGTTTAACGTTTTCCCTAGCTGTAAACCGCGCTTCCGGCAGCGCAAATTTTTTATTTGTACAGGAAATAATAAGAATGCCACACAATGCAAATTTTTGCTTTTGTTAGATAACAGCGTTAGTATCTTAGTGAAAGAGCGATGAACTCCTGAGCCGACAGGCCCGTGATTCGATTCCCAATTCATGCCGCTTAAACTTTTTCTTTTTATACCCGCTACTCATAGAGTAGAAGGGTATTATAACTTTGTTCAAACCGAAAATGTATGTAACAGGCAGAAGGAGACACCTCCGACCCCATAAAGTATATATATTCTGGCTCAGGATCAACAGCCGAATCGATATAGCCATGCCCGTCTGTCCGTCTGTCTGTCCGTGTGAAAATCTAGATCTCAGCTATTATAAGAGCTAGGACAACCAAATTTGGTGAAAATATGTGTTATTATTGCACGCTGATCAAGTTTATTTTGGATTTTGGCCACGCCCCCTTCCGCCCCCGCAAATCGAAAAAACATTGATAACAAGTGCAATTTTGATGCCATATTGTTCATTTTCGGTTTACATGATAACTATAGCTAGCCAGATGACCTTTGAAAATTTGGTAACAATCGGATAATAAACCCAGAAGTTATTCAGCTTATGGTTTTCCATAGCTGTAAGCAGCGCTGCCGGCAGCGCTGTTTGCAGCATTGTGCTGAATCGTGTGTGCGTGTACGGTGGTGAAATGGGTTAAGTTGTGGACTGCAAAACGAACAGTACTATTATGCATTTACGGGTTCGAGTCCCGCCCGCATCAAAAATTAAATGTGTGCAAAAATGTTTTTTTTTTTATTTTATATTTTGACTTTGCATAAATATTATAAGTCCATAGCCTTTTACGGTCAAAATATGATTGTAGCCGTTTTTTTGTTCCGCAAATAAATTTTGTACAAGCAGCTGAGTAGCGGGTATATTACAGTCGAGCACACTCGACTGTAGCTTTCTTACTTGTTTTATTTTATATTTTGACTTTGCATAAATATTATAAGTCCATAGCCTTTTACGGTCAAAATATGATTGTAGCCGTTTTTTTGTTCCGCAAATAAATTATGTACAAGCAGCTGGGTAGCGGGTATATTACAGTCGAGCACTCTCGACTGTAGCTTTCTTACATGTTTTTATTAATTTATTAAGTAGAATGAGAAAACATAAGAAAGGGGACTAATATTTTGTTGGATATCCTTTGTTTTTGATAACTACATCCAATCTTCTGTGCTGACTCTCCACTAAAGCAGCGCATCTGTTCTGCGGAATACTGTACCACGCTTCTCGGATAACTATTCACAAATCATTCAAACTGCCCAGATTTTTGGTGCGAATGTGCTGCTCAACATCATTCTAGAGATTCTCTATCGGATTGAGGTCCGGTGACTGAGCTGGCCACTTCAGCGTAACAACTTGATGCTCCTAAAGGCAACTTTTCATAAGCCGTGAAGTGTGCTTAGGATCGTTGTCGTGCATAAAACGCCATGATAATGGCATATTGTCCCTCGGAATATGGCACCATTATATCCTCTATAATTTCTTTATAGGCGTATTGGTCCATACGAGTGTCTATCCGGTAAATCATTGATACATATTTTTTAATAACATTTAAATTTTTAATTAAAATAAATAGGTAATACTAAATATGCGAGTCCTTAAAAGAAAGAACAAAGAAAATAAAAAAAAGAAACAAAAAAATAGAAAAAAAAAAGAAAATTTCTTTCTTTTCTAGAAAGAAAAAGAAAATTTGGTAACAATCGGATAATAAACACAGAAGTTATTCAGCTTAACGTTTTCCATAGCTGTAAGCAGCACTGCCGGCAGCGCAAATTCTTTATTTGTACAGGAAATAATAAGAATGCCTTACAATTCAAATTTTTGCAGTTGTTGGATAACAGCGTCAGTAGCTTAGTGGAAAAGCGATGAACTCCTGAACCGACAGGCCCGTGGTTCGATTCCCAGTTCATGCCGCTTAAGCTTTTTCTTTTTTTTTTTAACTAATACTTTAATTTTTGAATATGCATTAATTGGTGGTCGTGCATTTTACTTAAAAATTTTTTAATGGCTCACAATGAACTTTGTTAACAAGTGGAGAAGTGACAGTCTCTTAAATCAGCTGTGTGCGATTGTTAGAGCGCAGCTTTTTCTTATATTTTTTATTTTTTTTTTTTATTTAATTGTATGTTTAAGTTATGAGAATAAATATCAACAAAAACACGCATCATGCATTCAGTCTTTGTTTTTGTCGTGCAAGAATTTCAGAATGGTCTCATAATGTAACTTTGTCAAAATTTGCGTAATGGCTTAATGACCGAATGGAGAAGTGGTGGACCTCCTAGGTAATGGGTCCAAGGTTCGATTTGTATACATGTTTCTTATTGCTGCCCGCTGTAAATTAGTCGGAACGAGCCGGAACGGACCGATACATCGTATAGATGCCATAGAACTTATCGATCGTTTTTTTAACAAAATTTATTAAAAGTTAGAGTGCTCTAGAACACTTTCCATTCAAGTATATAAAGAATTATTAAAAGGGCACATATTGTTTTTTACATGCACGTATTCGATTTATAGTCTTCGAGAGGTAGAATTATTATTTTTACTTTTTAAGTGATAAATCTTGGATTTTTCGGTACCTGAATAAAAGTTATACGTTTTCAATACTTTTTACTCCTTTTGCCGGAAGCGCTGCTTGCAGCATTGTGCCGAATAGTGTGTACGTGTACGGTGGTGAAATGGGTTAAGTTGTGGACTGCATAACGAAGTGAACTATTATGCATTTATGGGTTCGAGTCCCACCCGCATCAAAAATTAAATGTGTGAAAAAAAATTTTTTTTTTATTTTAGACTTTGACTTTGGATAAATATTGTAAGTCCATGGCCTTTTACGGTCAAAATATGATTGTAGCCGTTCTTTATTGTTCCGCAAATAATTTTGACGTACGAGCAGCTGGGTAGCGGGTATATTACAGTCGGGCACACTCGAATGTAGCTTTCTTACTTGTTTTACATGCACGTATTCGATTTATAGTCTTCAACAGGTAGAATTATTATTTTTACTGTTTAAGTGATAAAGCTTTGATTTTTTTGGTACCTGAATAAAAGTTATACGTTTTTGCATTAGTTTTTGTTTTGTAAAAAGTTTTTACTCCTTTTGCCGGAAGCGCTGCTTGCAGCATTGTGCCGAATAGTGTGTGCGTGTACGGTGGTGAAATGGGTTAAGTTGTGGACTGCATAACGAACAGAACTATTATGGATTTATGGGTTCGAGTCCCACCCGCATCAAAAATTAAATGTGTGCAAAAAATTATTTATTTATTTTAGATTTTGACTTTGCATAAATATTGTAAGTCCATGGCCTTTTACGGTCAAAATATGATTGTATCCCTTCTTTATTGTTCCGCAAATAATTTTGATGTACGAGCAGCTGGGTAGCGGGTATATTACAGTCGAGCACACTCGAATGTGGTTTTCTTACTTGTTTTAATTTTCATATGCAACAATAAAAATTAAACACAATAAAAGTTGTTTAAGTCTTCATATGGGGCAAATACACGTAACGGGAAGGCTTTAGTAGAGGCCGTAAGTTCCCAAGCGAAATAATAAGGAATAAAAAAAAATTATATATATATATATATATATATATATATATATATATATATATATATATATATATATATATATATATTATTTATATTATCAAAAAACTAACTTCATATTTGTTTGTTTTGACCCAAAATTAGTCTAAAATAATTTTTTCACTGCAACAGAAAAATTGCGCATTTGAGGGTTAATTAGAGTGTTATATGTTTCTTTAATTTGTGTTATGTTAACTGTGACAGTGGTGCATAAATGTTATAGGGAGTTGTATCGTTGCTGATTCAAAAAGAATTTATATATTAATTTAATAAATTTATTAATTTTACGTCAACTAATAGGAGTCGACGTAAAACTAACAGAAAACAAGTAAAGAAAGCTACAGTCAAGCCAGTTTTGAAACAAATTATCACACATTTAATTTAATCAAAAAACGCTGCACAAGTTTATCCGCCACTTATTGTTTAAATTAGATCTATTTTTAAATAGCGCCATCTACAATTGAAAAACGGCATAGTTTCACACACGCTACGGCTGAAACGAAGTATCGAGACGATGACGTCACGCGCAGCACAGGCGCAAGCAGTGGAAGTACGTAAAACGGAAACATGAATAATTTATCGTCGGATTGGATTGTAATTTGGGAAATAGATTTATATTGCAAGTATTTATGTTCATACCAAAGCAGAAAGTTGTAACTTCAATACTTCTCCTAATATCGTAAAAAACTGATTTGCTTGGGTGGTGCGCGTGGCATCAAAAATTGAAAATACCCTCAATCTACCTATGATACACAGGAACCATGATGTCAAATTTGTTGTCTCTAGGTATTGTAATAGCTGAGATCTCGACGTTCGTACAGACAGACGGACAGACAGACGTTCAAACGGACAGACGGATAGACAGACAGACGGACAGACAGACGGACATGGCTTAATCGACTCAGCTAGTGATCCTGAGTCAGAATATATACACTTTGTGGGGTCTGCCATGTCTCCTTCTGCCTGTTACATACTTTTGCACAAACTTAGTATCCCATTTTTGACCATTTTCAATGGTCGAATGGTATAAAAATGTTGATTAAAGTTAACTAATTTGATTTAGTGATTAAATTTTAATTTTTATACCCGCTACTCATAGAGTAGAAGGGTATTATAACTTTGTTCAAACCGAAAATGTATGTAACAGGCAGAAGGAGACACCTCCGACCCCATAAAGTATATATATTCTGGCTCAGGATCAACAGCCGAGTCGATATAGCGATGTCCGTCTGTCCGTCTGTCTGTATGTCCGTCTGTCTGTCCGTGTGAAAATCTAGATCTCAGCTATTATAAGAGCTAGAACTACCAAATTTGGTGACAAAATGTGTTATTATTGCACGCTGATCAAGTTTATTTTGGATTTTGGCTACTCCCCCTTCCGCCCCTGTAAATCAAAAAAAATTAATTACAAGCGCAATTTTGACGTCATATTGTTCATTTTCGGTTTATATGATAACTATAGCTAGCCAGATGATCTCTGAAAATTTGGTAACAATCGGATAATAAACACAGAAGTTATTCAGCTTAACGTTTTCCGTAGCTGTAAGCAGCGCTGCCGGCTGCGCAAATTCTTTATTTGTACAGGAAATCATAAGAATGCCTTACAATGCAAATTTTTGCAGTTGATGGATAACAGCGTCAGTAGCTTAGTGGAAAAGTGATGAACTCCTGAACCGACAGGCCCGTGGTTCGATTCCCAGTTCATGCCGCTTAAGCTTTTATTCTTTTTAATTTTTTTAAGAACTTTTACTTAATTTTTGAATATGCATTAATTGGTGGTCATGCATTTTATTTAAAATTTTTTTAATCGCTCACAATGAACTTAGTTAACAAGTGGAGAAGTGACAGTCTCTTAAATCAGCTGTGTGCGATTGTTAGAGCACACCTTTTTCTTATATATTTTTATTTTTATTATACCCGCAACTCATAGAGTAGAAGGGTATTATAACTTTGTTCAAACCGAAAACGTATGTAACAGGCAGAAGGAGACACCTCCGACCCCATAACGTGTATATATTCTGGCTCAGGATCAACACCCGAGTCGATATAGCCATATCCGTCTGTCCGTCTGTCGGTCTGTCTGTCTGTCTGTCCGTGTGAAAATCTAGATCTCAGCTATTATAAGAGCTAGAACTACCAAATTTGGTGACAGTATGTGTTATTATTGCAGGCTGATCAAGTTTATTTTGGATTTTGGCCACGCCCCCTTCCGCCCCCGCAAATCGAAAAAACATTGATAACAAGTGCAATTTTGATGCCATGTTGTTCATGATAACTATAAATAGCCAGATGATCTCTGAAAATTTGGCAACAATCGGATAATAAACACAGAAGTTATTCAGCTTAACGTTTTCCACAGCTGTAAGAAGAGCTGCCGGCAGCGCTGCTTGCAGCATTGTACCGGATCGTGTGTGCGTGAACGTCGGTGAAATGGGTTAAGTTGTGGACTGCAAAACGAACAGTACTATTATGCATTTACGGGTTCGAGTCCCGCCCGCATCAAAAATTAAATGTGTGCAAAAATGTTTTTTTTTATACCCGCTACTCATAGAGTAGAAGAGTATTATAACTTTGTTCAAAGCGAAAATGTATGTAACAGGCAGAAGGAGACACCTCCGACCCAATAAAGTATATATATTCTGGCTCAGGATCAACAGCCGAATCGATATAGCCATGTCCGTCTGTCCGTCTGTCTGTCCGTGTGAAAATCTAGATCTCAGCTATTATAAGAGCTAGGAGAACCAAATTTGGTGACAATATGTGTTATTATTGCACGCTGATCAAGTTTATTTTGGATTTTGGCCACGCCCCCTTCCGCCCCCGCAAATCGAAAAAACATTGATAACAAGTGCAATTTTGATGCCATATTGTTCATTTTCAGTTTACATGATAACTATAGCTAGCCAGATGACCTTTGAAAATTTGGTAACAATCGGATAATAAACACAGAAGTTATTCAGTTTAACGTTTTCCATAGCTGTAAGCAGCGCTGCCGGCAGCGCTGTTTGCAGCATTGTGCTGAATCGTGTGTGCGTGTACGGTGGTGAAATGGGTTAAGTTGTGGACTGCAAAACGAACAGTACTATTATGCATTTACGGGTTCGAGTCCCGCCCGCATCAAAAATTAAATGTGTGCAAAAATGTTTTTTTTTTATACCCGCTACTCATAGAGTAGAAGAGTATTATAACTTTGTTCAAAGCGAAAATGTATGTAACAGGCAGAAGGAGACACCTCCGACCCAATAAAGTATATATATTCTGGCTCAGGATCAACAGCCGAGCCGATATAGCCATGTCCGTCTGTCCGTCTTTCTATCCGTGTGAAAATCTAGATCTCAGCTATTATAAGAGCTAGGACAACCAAATTTGGTGACAAAATGTGTTATTATTGCACGCTGATCAAGTTTATTTTGGATTTTGGTCACTCCCCCTTCCGCCCCTGTAAATCGAAAAAAATTAATTACAAGCGCAATTTTTATGCCATATTGTTCATTTTCGGTTTATATGATAACTATAGCTAGCCAGATGATCTCTGAAAATTTGGTAACAATCGGATAATAAACACAGAAGTTATTCAGCTTAACGTTTTCCGTAGCTGTAAGCAGCGCTGTCGGCAGCGCAAATTCTTTATTTGTACAGGGAATAATAAGATTGTCTTACAATGCAAATTTTTGCAGTTGTTGGATAATAGCGTCAGAAGCTTAGTGGAAATGCGATGAACTCCTGAACCGAGAGGTCCGTGGTTCGATTCCCAGTTCATGCCGATTAAGCTTTTTCTTTTTTTTTTAAGAACTAATATTTTAATCTTTGAATATGCATTAATTGGTGGTCGTGCATTTTATTTAAAAATTTTTAAATGACTCACAATGAACTTTGTTAACAAGTGGAGAAGTGACAGTCTCTTAAATCAGCTGTGTGCGATTGTTAGAGCGCAGCTTTTTCTTATATTTTTATACCCGCTACTCATAGAGTAGAAGAGTATTATAACTTTGTTCAAAGCGAAAATGTATGTAACAGGCAGAAGGAGACACCTCCGACCCCATAAAGTATATATATTCTGGCTCAGGATCAACAGCCGAGTCGATATAGCCATGTCCGTCTGTCCGTCTGTCTGTCCGTGTGAAAATCTAGATCTCAGCTATTATAAGAGCTAGGACAACCAAATTTGGTGACAATATGTGTTATTATTGCACGCTGATCAAGTTTATTTTGGATTTTGGCCACGCCCCCTTCCGCCCCCGCAAATCGAAAATACATTGATAACAAGTGCAATTTTTATGCCATATTGTTCATTTTCATTTTATATGATAACTATAGCTAGCCAGATGATCGCTGCAAATTTGGTAACAATCGGATAATAAACACAGAAGTTATTCAGCTTAATGTTTTCGTATTCGATTTATAGTCTTCGAGAGGTAGAATTATTATTTTTACTTTTTAAGTGATAAATCTTGGATTTTTCGGTACCTGAATAAAAGTTATACGTTTTCAATACTTTTTACTCCTTTTGCCGGAAGCGCTGCTTGCAGCATTGTGCCGAATAGTGTGTACGTGTACGGTGGTGAAATGGGTTAAGTTGTGGACTGCATAACGAAGTGAACTATTATGCATTTATGGGTTCGAGTCCCACCCGCATCAAAAATTAAATGTGTGAAAAAAAATTTTTTTTTTATTTTAGACTTTGACTTTGGATAAATATTGTAAGTCCATGGCCTTTTACGGTCAAAATATGATTGTAGCCGTTCTTTATTGTTCCGCAAATAATTTTGACGTACGAGCAGCTGGGTAGCGGGTATATTACAGTCGGGCACACTCGAATGTAGCTTTCTTACTTGTTTTACATGCACGTATTCGATTTATAGTCTTCAACAGGTAGAATTATTATTTTTACTGTTTAAGTGATAAAGCTTTGATTTTTTTGGTACCTGAATAAAAGTTATACGTTTTTGCATTAGTTTTTGTTTTGTAAAAAGTTTTTTACTCCTTTTGCCGGAAGCGCTGCTTGCAGCATTGTGCCGAATAGTGTGTGCGTGTACGGTGGTGAAATGGGTTAAGTTGTGGACTGCATAACGAACAGAACTATTATGGATTTATGGGTTCGAGTCCCACCCGCATCAAAAATTAAATGTGTGCAAAAAATTATTTATTTATTTTAGATTTTGACTTTGCATAAATATTGTAAGTCCATGGCCTTTTACGGTCAAAATATGATTGTATCCCTTCTTTATTGTTCCGCAAATAATTTTGATGTACGAGCAGCTGGGTAGCGGGTATATTACAGTCGAGCACACTCGAATGTGGTTTTCTTACTTGTTTTAATTTTCATATGCAACAATAAAAATTAAACACAATAAAAGTTGTTTAAGTCTTCATATGGGGCAAATACACGTAACGGGAAGGCTTTAGTAGAGGCCGTAAGTTCCCAAGCGAAATAATAAGGAATAAAAAAAAAAAAAAAATATATATATATATATATATATATATATATATATATATATATATATATATATATATATATATATATTATTTATATTATCAAAAAACTAACTTCATATTTGTTTGTTTTGACCCAAAATTAGTCTAAAATAATTTTTTCACTGCAACAGAAAAATTGCGCATTTGAGGGTTAATTAGAGTGTTATATGTTTCTTTAATTTGTGTTATGTTAACTGTGACAGTGGTGCATAAATGTTATAGGGAGTTGTATCGTTGCTGATTCAAAAAGAATTTATATATTAATTTAATAAATTTATTAATTTTACGTCAACTAATAGGAGTCGACGTAAAACTAACAGAAAACAAGTAAAGAAAGCTACAGTCAAGCCAGTTTTGAAACAAATTATCACACATTTAATTTAATCAAAAAACGCTGCACAAGTTTATCCGCCACTTATTGTTTAAATTAGATCTATTTTTAAATAGCGCCATCTACAATTGAAAAACGGCATAGTTTCACACACGCTACGGCTGAAACGAAGTATCGAGACGATGACGTCACGCGCAGCACAGGCGCAAGCAGTGGAAGTACGTAAAACGGAAACATGAATAATTTATCGTCGGATTGGATTGTAATTTGGGAAATAGATTTATATTGCAAGTATTTATGTTCATACCAAAGCAGAAAGTTGTAACTTCAATACTTCTCCTAATATCGTAAAAAACTGATTTGCTTGGGTGGTGCGCGTGGCATCAAAAATTGAAAATACCCTCAATCTACCTATGATACACAGGAACCATGATGTCAAATTTGTTGTCTCTAGGTATTGTAATAGCTGAGATCTCGACGTTCGTACAGACAGACGGACAGACAGACGTTCAAACGGACAGACGGATAGACAGACAGACGGACAGACAGACGGACATGGCTTAATCGACTCAGCTAGTGATCCTGAGTCAGAATATATACACTTTGTGGGGTCTGCCATGTCTCCTTCTGCCTGTTACATACTTTTGCACAAACTTAGTATCCCATTTTTGACCATTTTCAATGGTCGAATGGTATAAAAATGTTGATTAAAGTTAACTAATTTGATTTAGTGATTAAATTTTAATTTTTATACCCGCTACTCATAGAGTAGAAGGGTATTATAACTTTGTTCAAACCGAAAATGTATGTAACAGGCAGAAGGAGACACCTCCGACCCCATAAAGTATATATATTCTGGCTCAGGATCAACAGCCGAGTCGATATAGCGATGTCCGTCTGTCCGTCTGTCTGTATGTCCGTCTGTCTGTCCGTGTGAAAATCTAGATCTCAGCTATTATAAGAGCTAGAACTACCAAATTTGGTGACAAAATGTGTTATTATTGCACGCTGATCAAGTTTATTTTGGATTTTGGCTACTCCCCTTCCGCCCCTGTAAATCAAAAAAATTAATTACAAGCGCAATTTTGACGTCATATTGTTCATTTTCGGTTTATATGATAACTATAGCTAGCCAGATGATCTCTGAAAATTTGGTAACAATCGGATAATAAACACAGAAGTTATTCAGCTTAACGTTTTCCGTAGCTGTAAGCAGCGCTGCCGGCTGCGCAAATTCTTTATTTGTACAGGAAATAATAAGAATGCCTTACAATGCAAATTTTTGCAGTTGATGGATAACAGCGTCAGTAGCTTAGTGGAAAAGTGATGAACTCCTGAACCGACAGGCCCGTGGTTCGATTCCCAGTTCATGCCGCTTAAGCTTTTATTCTTTTTATTTTTTTTTAAGAACTTTTACTTAATTTTTGAATATGCATTAATTGGTGGTCATGCATTTTATTTAAAATTTTTTTAATCGCTCACAATGAACTTAGTTAACAAGTGGAGAAGTGACAGTCTCTTAAATCAGCTGTGTGCGATTGTTAGAGCACACCTTTTTCTTATATATTTTTATTTTTATTATACCCGCAACTCATAGAGTAGAAGGGTATTATAACTTTGTTCAAACCGAAAACGTATGTAACAGGCAGAAGGAGACACCTCCGACCCCATAACGTGTATATATTCTGGCTCAGGATCAACACCCGAGTCGATATAGCCATATCCGTCTGTCCGTCTGTCGGTCTGTCTGTCTGTCTGTCCGTGTGAAAATCTAGATCTCAGCTATTATAAGAGCTAGAACTACCAAATTTGGTGACAGTATGTGTTATTATTGCAGGCTGATCAAGTTTATTTTGGATTTTGGCCACGCCCCCTTCCGCCCCCGCAAATCGAAAAAACATTGATAACAAGTGCAATTTTGATGCCATGTTGTTCATGATAACTATAAATAGCCAGATGATCTCTGAAAATTTGGCAACAATCGGATAATAAACACAGAAGTTATTCAGCTTAACGTTTTCCACAGCTGTAAGAAGAGCTGCCGGCAGCGCTGCTTGCAGCATTGTACCGGATCGTGTGTGCGTGAACGTCGGTGAAATGGGTTAAGTTGTGGACTGCAAAACGAACAGTACTATTATGCATTTACGGGTTCGAGTCCCGCCCGCATCAAAAATTAAATGTGTGCAAAAATGTTTTTTTTTTATACCCGCTACTCATAGAGTAGAAGAGTATTATAACTTTGTTCAAAGCGAAAATGTATGTAACAGGCAGAAGGAGACACCTCCGACCCAATAAAGTATATATATTCTGGCTCAGGATCAACAGCCGAATCGATATAGCCATGTCCGTCTGTCCGTCCGTCTGTCCGTGTGAAAATCTAGATCTCAGCTATTATAAGAGCTAGGAGAACCAAATTTGGTGACAATATGTGTTATTATTGCACGCTGATCAAGTTTATTTTGGATTTTGGCCACGCCCCCTTCCGCCCCCGCAAATCGAAAAAACATTGATAACAAGTGCAATTTTGATGCCATATTGTTCATTTTCAGTTTACATGATAACTATAGCTAGCCAGATGACCTTTGAAAATTTGGTAACAATCGGATAATAAACACAGAAGTTATTCAGTTTAACGTTTTCCATAGCTGTAAGCAGCGCTGCCGGCAGCGCTGTTTGCAGCATTGTGCTGAATCGTGTGTGCGTGTACGGTGGTGAAATGGGTTAAGTTGTGGACTGCAAAACGAACAGTACTATTATGCATTTACGGGTTCGAGTCCCGCCCGCATCAAAAATTAAATGTGTGCAAAAATGTTTTTTTTTTATACCCGCTACTCATAGAGTAGAAGAGTATTATAACTTTGTTCAAAGCGAAAATGTATGTAACAGGCAGAAGGAGACACCTCCGACCCAATAAAGTATATATATTCTGGCTCAGGATCAACAGCCGAGCCGATATAGCCATGTCCGTCTGTCCGTCTTTCTATCCGTGTGAAAATCTAGATCTCAGCTATTATAAGAGCTAGGACAACCAAATTTGGTGACAAAATGTGTTATTATTGCACGCTGATCAAGTTTATTTTGGATTTTGGTCACTCCCCCTTCCGCCCCTGTAAATCGAAAAAAATTAATTACAAGCGCAATTTTGATGCCATATTGTTCATTTTCGGTTTATATGATAACTATAGCTAGCCAGATGATCTCTGAAAATTTGGTAACAATCGGATAATAAACACAGAAGTTATTCAGCTTAACGTTTTCCGTAGCTGTAAGCAGCGCTGTCGGCAGCGCAAATTCTTTATTTGTACAGGGAATAATAAGATTGTCTTACAATGCAAATTTTTGCAGTTGTTGGATAATAGCGTCAGAAGCTTAGTGGAAATGCGATGAACTCCTGAACCGAGAGGTCCGTGGTTCGATTCCCAGTTCATGCCGATTAAGCTTTTTCTTTTTTTTTTAAGAACTAATATTTTAATCTTTGAATATGCATTAATTGGTGGTCGTGCATTTTATTTAAAAATTTTTAAATGGCTCACAATGAACTTTGTTAACAAGTGGAGAAGTGACAGTCTCTTAAATCAGCTGTGTGCGATTGTTAGAGCGTAGCTTTTTCTTATATTTTTATACCCGCTACTCATAGAGTAGAAGAGTATTATAACTTTGTTCAAAGCGAAAATGTATGTAACAGGCAGAAGGAGACACCTCCGACCCCATAAAGTATATATATTCTGGCTCAGGATCAACAGCCGAGTCGATATAGCCATGTCCGTCTGTCCGTCTGTCTGTCCGTGTGAAAATCTAGATCTCAGCTATTATAAGAGCTAGGACAACCAAATTTGGTGACAATATGTGTTATTATTGCACGCTGATCAAGTTTATTTTGGATTTTGGCCACGCCCCCTTCCGCCCCCGCAAATCGAAAATACATTGATAACAAGTGCAATTTTTATGCCATATTGTTCATTTTCATTTTATATGATAACTATAGCTAGCCAGATGATCGCTGCAAATTTGGTAACAATCGGATAATAAACACAGAAGTTATTCAGCTTAATGTTTTCGATAGCTGTAAGCAGCGCTGCCGGCCGCGCAAATTCTTTATTTGTACAGGAAATAATAAGAATGCCTTACAATGCAAATTTTTGCAGTTGTTAGATAACAGCGTCAGTAGCTTAGTGGAAAAGCAATTAACTCCTGAACCGTCAGGCCCGTGGTTCGATTCCCAGTTCATGCCGCTTAAGCTTTTTCTTTTTTTTTGTAAGAAATTTTACCTTAAATTTTGAATATGCATTAATTTGTGGTCGTGTATTTAACTTAAAACTTTTTTAATTGCTCACAATGAACTTAGTTAAAAAGTGGAGAAGTGACAGTCTCTTAAATCAGCTGTGTGCGATTGTTAGAGCGCAGCTTTTTCTTATATTTTTATACCCGCTACTCATAGAGTAGAAGGGTATTATTACTTTTGTTTAAACCGAAAACGTATGTAACAGGCATAAGGAGACACCTCCGACCCCATAAAGTATATATATTCTGGCTCAGGATCAACAGCCGAGTCGATATAGCCATGTCCGTCTGTCCGTCTTTCTATCCGTGTGAAAATCTAGATCTCAGCTATTATAAGAGCTAGGACTACCAAATTTGGTGACAAAATGTGTTATTATTGCACGCTGATCAAGTTTATTTTGGATTTTGGCCAGGCCCCTTACGCCCCAGTAAATCGAAACAACATTGATTACAAGCGCAATTTTGATGCCATATTTTCGGTTTATATGAAAACTATAGCTAGCCAGATGATCGCTGAAAATATGGTAGCAATCGGATAATAAACACAGAAGTTATTCAGCTTAACGTTTTCTAGAGCTGTAAGCAGCGCTGCCGGCGGCGCAAGTTCTTTATTTGTACAGGATATAATAAGGATGCCTTACAATGCAAATTTTTGCAGTTGTTGGATAACAGCGTCAGTAGCTTAGTGGAAAAGCGATGAACTCCTGAAGTATATTATAACTTTGTTCAAACCGAAACTGTATGTAACAGGCAGAAGGAGACACCTCCGACCCCATAAAGTATATATATTCTGGCTCAAGATCAACAGCCCGTCTGTCTGTCCGTGTGAAAATCTAGATCTCAGCTATTATAAAAGCTAGCACAACGAAATTTGGTGACAATATGTGTTATTATTGCACGCTGATCAAGTTTATTTTGGATTTTGGCCACGCCCCTTTCCGCCCCCGCAAATCGAAAAAACATTGATAACAAGTGCAATTTTGACGCCATATTGTTCATTTTCGGTTTAAATGATAACTATAGCTAGCCAGATGATCTCTGAAAATTTGGTAACTATCGGATAATAAACACAGAAGTTATTCAGCTTAACGTTTTCCACAGCTGTAAGCAGCGCGGCCGGCAGCGCTGCTTACAGCATTGTGCCGAATCGTGTGTGCGTGTACGGTGGTGAAATGGGTTAAGTTGTGGACTGCAAACGAACAGTACTATTATGCATTTATGGGTTCGAGTCCCGCCCGCATCAAAAATTAAATGTGTGCAAAAATGTTTTTTTTTTATTTTATATTTTGACTTGCATGAATATTATAAGTCCATAGCCTTTTACGGTCAAAATATGATTGTAGCCGTTTTTGTTCTGCAAATAAATTATGTTCAAGCAGCTGGGTAGCGGGTATATTACAGTCGAGCACACTCGAATGTAGCTTTCTTACTTGTTTTTTTATACCCGCTACTCATAGAGTAGAAGGGTATTATAACTTTGTTCAAACCGAAAATGTATGTAACAGGCAGAAGAAGACACCTCCGACCCCATAAAATATATATATTCTGGCTCAGGATCAACAGCCGAGTCGATATAGCCATGTCCGTCTGTCTGTCCCTGTGAAAATCTAGATCTCAGCTATTAAAGGAGCTAGGACAACCAAATTTGGTGACAATATGTGTTATTATTGCACGCTGATCAAGTTTATTTTGGATTTTGGCCACGCCCCCTTCCGCCCCCGCAAATCGAAAATACATTGATAACAAGTGCAATTTTGATGCCATATTGTTCATTTTCATTTTATATGATAACTATAGCTAGCCAGATGATCGCTGCAAATTTGGTAACAATCGGATAATAAACACAGAAGTTATTCAGCTTAATGTTTTCGATAGCTGTAAGCAGCGCTGCCGGCCGCGCAAATTCTTTATTTGTACAGGAAATAATAAGAATGCCTTACAATGCAAATTTTTGCAGTTGTTAGATAACAGCGTCAGTAGCTTAGTGGAAAAGCAATTAACTCCTGAACCGTCAGGCCCGTGGTTCGATTCCCAGTTCATGCCGCTTAAGCTTTTTTTCTTTTTTTTGTAAGAAATTTTACCTTAAATTTTGAATATGCATTAATTTGTGGTCGTGTATTTAACTTAAAACTTTTTTAATTGCTCACAATGAACTTAGTTAAAAAGTGGAGAAGTGACAGTCTCTTAAATCAGCTGTGTGCGATTGTTAGAGCGCAGCTTTTTCGTATATTTTTATACCCGCTACTCATAGAGTAGAAGGGTATTATTACTTTTGTTTAAACCGAAAACGTATGTAACAGGCATAAGGAGACACCTCCGACCCCATAAAGTATATATATTCTGGCTCAGGATCAACAGCCGAGTCGATATAGCCATGTCCGTCTGTCCGTCTGTCTGTCCGTGTGAAAATCTAGATCTCAGCTATTATAAGAGCTAGAACTACCAAATTTGGTGACAAAATGTGTTATTATTGCACGCTGATCAAGTTTATTTTGGATTTTGGCCACTCCCCCTTCCGCCCCTGTAAATCGGAAAAAATTAATTACAAGCGCAATTTTGATGCCATATTGTTCATTTTTGGACTACATGATAACTATAGCTAGCCAGATGATCTTTGAAAATTTAACGTTAACGTTTTCCGTAGCTGTAAGCAGCGCTGCCGGCAGCGCAAATTCTTTATTTGTACAGGAAATAATAAGAATGCCTTACAATGCAAATTTTTGCAGTTGTTGGATAACAGCGTCAGTAGCTTAGTGGAAAAGCGATAAACTCCTGAACCGACAGGCCCGTGGTTCGATTCCCAGTTCATGCCGCTTAAGCTTTTTCTTTTTATACCCGCTACTCATAGAGTAGAAGGGTATTATAACTTTGTTCAAACCGAAAATGTATGTAACAGGCAGAAGGAGACACCTCCGACCCCATAAAGTATGTATATTCTAGCTCAGGATCAACAGCCGAGTCGATATAGCAATGTCCGTCTGTCCGTCTGTCCGTCTGTCTGTCTGTCCGTCTGTCTGTCCGTGTGAAAATCTAGATCTCAGCTATTATAAGAGCTAGAACTACCAAATTTGGTGACAGTATGTGTTATTATTGCACGCTGATCAAGTTTATTTTGGATTTTGGCCAAGCCCCCTTCCGCCCCTGTTAATAAAAAAAAATTGATTACAAGCGCAATTCTGATGCCATATTGTTCATTTTCGGTTCATATGATAACTATAGCTAGCCAGATGATCTCTGAAAATTTGGTAACAATCGGATAAAAAACACAGAAGTAATTCAGCTTAACATTTTCCATAGCTGCAAGCAGCGCTGCCGGCAGCGCAAATTCTTTATTTGTACAGGAAATAACAAGAATGCCTTAAAATGCAAATTTTTTCAGTTGTTGGATAACAGCGTCAGCAGCGATGAACTCATGAACCGACAGGCCCGTGGTTCGATTCCCAGTTCATGCTGCTTAAGCTAGTTGTTATTATTTTTTATACCCGCTACTCATAGTGTAGAAGGGTATTATAACTTTGTTCAAACCGAAAATGTATGTAACAGGCAGAAGGAGACACCTCCGACCCCATAAAGTATATATATTCTGGCTCAGGATCAACAGCCGAGTCGATATAGCCATGTCCGTCTGTCCGTCTGTCTGTCCGTGTGAAAATCTAGATCTCAGCTATTATAAGAGCTAGGACTACCAAATTTGGTGACAGTATGTGTTATTATTGCACGCTGATCAAGTTTATTTTGGATTTTGGCCACGCCCTATTCCGCCCCCGTAAATCGAAAAAATGTTTTTTTTTTATTTTATATTTTGACTTTGCATAAATATTATAAGTCCATAGCCTTTTACGGTCAAAATACGATTGTAGCCGTTTTTTTGTTCCGCAAATAAATTATGTACAAGCAGCTGTGTAGCGGGTATATTACAGTCGAACACATTCGACTGTAGCTTTCTTACTTGTTTATTTTTATTTTTTATTTAATTGTATGTTTAAGTTATGAGAATAAATAGCAACAAAAACACGCATCATACATTCAGACTTTGTTTTTGTCGTGCAAGAATTTCCGAATGGTCTCATAATGTAACTTTGGCAAAATTTGCATAATGGCCTAATGGAGAAGTGGTGGACCTCTTAGGTAATGGGTCCAAGGTTCGATTCCGCATGCATGCGTGCCATGGTAAGGGGAGATCGAACTTTTCTTATTTGTTCCAAAAAAAAGTTTTTGCCTCCCTTTTTGAGCTACCTTCATGAAACTTTGTATACATGTTTCTTATTGCTGCCCGCTGAAAATAAGTTGGAACGATCCGGTACGGACCCATACATCGCATAGATGCCATAGAACCTATCGGTCGGTTATTTAACAAAATTTATTAAAAGTTAGAGTGCTCTAGAACACTTTCCATTCAAGTATATAAAGAGGTATTAAAAGGGCACATATCTTTTTTACATGCACGTATTCGATGTATAGTCCTCAACAGGTAGAATTATTATTTTTACTGTTTAAGTGATAAATCTTGGGGTTTTTTGGTACCTGAATAAAAGTTATACGTTTTCAATACTTTTTACTCCCTTTGCCGGCAGCTCTGCTTGCAGCATTGTACCGAATGGTGTGTGCGTGTACGGTGGTGAAGTGGGTTAAGTTGTGGACTGCAAAACGAACTGAACTATTATGCATTTACGGGTTCGAGTCCCACCTGCTTCAAAAATTAAATGTGTGCAAAAAATTATTTTTTTTATTTTAGATTTTGACTTTGCATAAATATTGTAAGTATATGGTCTTTTACGGTTAAAATATGATTGTAGCCGTTCTTTATTGTTCCGCAAAAAATTATGATGTACGAGCAGCTGGGTAGCGGGTATATTACAACGAGCACATGTAGCTTTCTTACTTGTTTTTTAAGAACTTTTACTTAATTTTTGAATATGCATTAATTGGTGGTCATGCATTTTATTTAAAATTTTTTTAATCGCTCACAATGAACTTAGTTAACAAGTGGAGAAGTGACAGTCTCTTAAATCAGCTGTGTGCGATTGTTAGAGCACACCTTTTTCTTATATATTTTTATTTTTATTATACCCACTACTCATAGAGTAGAAGGGTATAATAACTTTGTTCAAACCGAAAATGTATGTCACAGGCAGAAGGAGACACCTCCGACCCCATAACGTGTATATATTCTGGCTCAGGATCAACACCCGAGTCGATATAGCCATGTCCGTCTGTCCGTCTGTCGGTCTGTCCGTCTGTCCGTCTGTCTGTCTGTCCGTCTGTCCGTGTGAAAATCTAGATCTCAGCTATTATAAGAGCTAGAACTACCAAATTTGGTGACAGTATGTGTTATTATTGCAGGCTGATCAAGTTTATTTTGGATTTTGGCCACGCCCCCTTCCGCCCCTGTAAAAAAAAAAAAATAATTGATTACAAGCGCCATTTTGATGCCATATTGTTCATTTTCGGTTTATATGATAACTATAGCTAGCCAGATGATCTCTGAAAATTTGGTAACAATCCCATAATAAACACAGAAGTTATTCAGCTTAACGTTTTCCATAGCAAAATCTTTATTTGTACAGGAAATAATAAGAATGCCTTACAATGCAAATTTTTGCAGTTGTTGGATAACAGCGTCAGTAGCTTAGTGGAAAAGCGATGAAGTCCTGAACCGACAGGCCCGTAGTTCGATTCCCAGTTCATGCCGCTTAAGCTTTCTCTTTTTTATACCCGCTACTCATAGAGTAGATGGGTATTATAACTTTGTTCAAACCGAAAATGTATGTAACAGGCAGAAGGAGACACCTCCGACCCCATAAAGTATATATATTCTGGCTCAGGATCAACAGCCGAGTCGATATTGCCATGTCCGTCTGTCCGTCTGTCCGTCTGTCTGTCTGTCCGTCTATCCGTCTGTCTGTCCGCGTGAAAATCTAGATCTCAGCTATTATAAGAGCTAGAACTACCAAATTTGGTGACAGTATGTGTTATTATTGCACGCTGATCAAGTTTATTTTGGATTTTGGCCACGCCCCCTTCCGCCCCTGTAAATAAAAAAAAAATTGATTACAATTTTGATGCCATATTGTTCATTTTCGGTTTATATGATAACTATAGCTTGTCAGATTATCTCTGAAAATTTGGTAACAATCGGATAATAAACACAGAAGTTATTCAGCTTAACGTTTTCCATAGTTGGCAGCGCTGCTTGCAGCATTGTACCGAATCGTGTGTGCGTGTACGGTGGTGAAATGGTTTCATAATAACTATAGCTAGCCAGATGACCTCTGAAAATTTGGTAACAATCGGATAAAAAACACAGAAGTAATTCAGCTTAACATTTTCCATAGCTGCAAGCAGCGCTGCCGGCAGCGCAAATTCTTTATTTGTATAGGAAATAACAAGAATGCCTTAAAATGCAAATTTTTTCAGTTGTTGGATAACAGCGTCAGCAGCGATGAACTCATGAACCGACAAGCCCGTGGTTCGATTCCCAGTTCATGCTGCTTAAGCTAGTTGTTATTATTTTTTATACCCGCTACTCATAGTGTAGAAGGGTATTATAACTTTGTTCAAACCGAAAATGTATGTAACAGGCAGAAGGAGACACCTCCGACCCCATAAAGTATATATATTCTGGCTCAGGATCAACAGCCGAGTCGATATAGCCATGTCCGTCTGTCCGTCTGTCTGTCCGTGTGAAAATCTAGATCTCAGCTATTATAAGAGCTAGGACTACCAAATTTGGTGACAGTATGTGTTATTATTGCACGCTGATCAAGTTTATTTTGGATTTTGGCCACGCCCTATTCCGCCCCCGTAAATCGAAAAAATGTTTTTTTTTTTATTTTATATTTTGACTTTGCATAAATATTATAAGTCCATAGCCTTTTACGGTCAAAATACGATTGTAGCCGTTTTTTTGTTCCGCAAATAAATTATGTACAAGCAGCTGTGTAGCGGGTATATTACAGTCGAACACACTCGACTGTAGCTTTCTTACTTGTTTATTTTTATTTTTTATTTAATTTTATGTTTAAGTTATGAGAATAAATAGCAACAAAAACACGCATCATACATTCAGACTTTGTTTTTGTCGTGCAAGAATTTCCGAATGGTCTCATAATGTAACTTTGGCAAAATTTGCATAATGGCCTAATGGAGAAGTGGTGGAACTCTTAGGTAATGGGTCCAAGGTTCGATTCCGCATGCATGCGTGCCATGGTAAGGGGAGATCGAACTTTTCTTATTTTTTCCAAAAAAAAGTTTTTGCCTCCCTTTTTGAGCTACCTTCATGAAACTTTGTATACATGTTTCTTATTGCTGCCCGCTGTAAATTAGTCGGAACGAGCCGGAACGGAGCGATACATCGTATAGATGCCATAGAACCTATCGATCGTTTTTTTTAACAAAATTTATTAAAAGTTAGAGTGCTCTAGAACACTTTCCATTCAAGTATATAAAGAATTATTAAAAGGGCACATATCTTTTTACATGCACGTATTCGATGTATAGTCCTCAACAGGTAGAATTATTATTTTTACTGTTTAAGTGATAAATCTTGGAGTTTTTTGGTACCTGAATAAAAGTTATACGTTTTCAATACTTTTTACTCCCTTTGCCGGCAGCTCTGCTTGCAGCATTGTGCCGAATGGTGTGTGCGTGTACGGTGGTGAAGTGGGTTAAGTTGTGGACTGCAAAACGAACTGAACTATTATGCATTTACGGGTTCGAGTCCCACCTGCTTCAAAAATTAAATGTGTGCAAAAATGTTTTTTTTTTTTTATTTTATATTTTGACTTTGCATAAATATTATAAGTCCATAGCCTTTTACGGTCAAAATATGATTGTAGCCGTTCTTTATTGTTCCGCAAAAAATTATGATGTACGAGCAGCTGGGTAGCGGGTAATTACAGCGAGCACATTCGAATGTAGCTTTCTTACTTGTTTTTTAAGAACTTTTACTTAATTTTTGAATATGCATTAATTGGTGGTCATGCATTTTATTTAAAATTTTTTTAATCGCTCACAATGAACTTAGTTAACAAGTGGAGAAGTGACAGTCTCTTAAATCAGCTGTGTGCGATTGTTAGAGCACACCTTTTTCTTATATATTTTTATTTTTATTATACCCACTACTCATAGAGTAGAAGGGTATAATAACTTTGTTCAAACCGAAAATGTATGTCACAGGCAGAAGGAGACACCTCCGACCCCATAACGTGTATATATTCTGGCTCAGGATCAACACCCGAGTCGATATAGCCATGTCCGTCTGTCCGTCTGTCGGTCTGTCCGTCTGTCCGTCTGTCCGTCTGTCTGTCTGTCCGTCTGTCCGTGTGAAAATCTAGATCTCAGCTATTATAAGAGCTAGAACTACCAAATTTGGTGACAGTATGTGTTATTATTGCAGGCTGATCAAGTTTATTTTGGATTTTGGCCACAAATTTTCAGAGGTCATCTGGCTAGCTATAGTTATTATGAAACCATTTCACCACCACGCACACACGATTCGGTACAATGCTGCAAGCAGCGCTGCCAACTATGGAAAATGTTAGGCTGAATAACTTCTGTGTTTATTATCCGATTGTTACCACATTTTCAGAGATCATCTGGCTAGCTATAGATATCATGCAAACCGTAAATGAAAAATATGGCATCAAAATTGCACTTGTAATCAATGTTTTTTCGATTTACGGGGACGGAAGGGGGTGTGGCCAAAATCCAAAATAAACTTGATCAGCGTGCAATAATAACACATTTTGTCACCAAATTTGGTAGTTCTAGCTCTTATAATAGCTGAGATCTAGATTTTCACACGGACAGACAGACGGACAGACGGACAGACAGACAGACGGACATGGCTATATCGACTCGGCTGTAGATCCGAGCGCAATTTTGATGCCATATTGTTCATTTTCGGTTTATATGATAACTATAGCTAGCCAGATGAAAAAAAAAGAGATTCCAGTCCCACCCTGAGAAAAAAAAAGAGATTCCAGTCTCACCCAGAGAAAAAAAAACCCAGTGCAGTCTCAATTGAGAGCTGAGAGCGGACTGAAAATCCGAACACATTGAGTCAGCGCTGGCACAACATCTCTTACTGCTAAAGGTGCCGAAACCACTAACTAAATACAGTGGTAATTGAATATTAGAATAGAATATTAGAATATTAGAAATGATAAGAAAGGCAAAAAAAATCAAAAGGGAAACAAAGAGTTAATCCCTTTTTCATTGATAAGCAATTTTAAAAATTATGGAACTTTGGAAAAGTGGGAAGTATAAAAAAAAATTTTAATAAATTATAGAAATTTTGAAATATTTTGAAATTAAGAAAATTGACAGTTAATATTTTTAAAACGGTTTTAAAAGCTTTAAATATTCTTAATGAATTTTAAATAATACGCAAATTTAAGAAAAATGTGGAAATTTGACGATGACGTCACGGTATAAAAAAATTGATTACAAGCGCAATTTTGATGCCATATTGTTCATTTTCGGTTTATATGATAACTATAGCTAGCCAGATGAAAAAAAAGAGATTCCAGTCCCACCCTGAGAAAAAAAAAGAGATTCCAGTCTCACCCAGAGAAAAAAAAACCCAGTGCAGTCTCAATTGAGAGCTGAGAGCGGACTGAAAATCCGAACACATTGAGAGCTTACGTAGTCAGAAATTAAGACAGAAGCAACTCAGCCTACTTGAATCGTTTTAATAGAATTGTATCGCTTGGTACCTCCTTGCTACAAATTCTACATATAAAGCCAGCAAGTCTTAAGAGAGAATACCTCTCTGTCTATATTATTTTCCATGGGATTAGCCGCAAATCGCAAGGGGAAATTTCTACAGCATTTTGCCTTGCTTCAGTCACTCAAATGTCTGCAACTTTCGTTAGCAGACATCGTGCCTGCCCAAGCCAAGCAGATTGAGAATAAGTATGGTTTGTGCCGGTGGCAAATGTGGCAAGAGAGCAGAATGTGACCGGCCCATGACTATTATTAGTCATGCAGCGGGCTCGGACTGAGACGTCTAAGCTAATGAAGCTTCTTCACACCTGCCTGCTAAATTATGCGCCATGACCAGGAGTACCATGGAGTGAGAGCACCATGCAAGCCATTTACTTGTTACAGATTGCTTATAATTAAATTATAATCAACATCAAGCCAGGCGCATCACGCAGATGCAGACAAAAATGGAGACGTAGAGACCAAGATCAAGACATGCAGCCAGTGAGACCGGTCTGAGGCCGCTGCTGCTGCTGACATGCATCTAACAAGCCTTCAACTATCTAATCAACGTACAAGTCAAAATATCAATACCTCAAGTAATCAAAATCACTTTAGAATTTCAAATCAGTTGGGCTGATGCTGCCTGCCTGCCTGCAGCGTCTCACACAAGCACCGTGTCCAGCTGCTATATGCGACAGTTGCAACTCGAGTCCAGAGTGGGGAGATTGATGAAAAAAAAAGCAACAACAACTAAGATTATTCGAATTTAATGGGCGCAACGCGCGTGGAGACTTCACAAGTGAGGCAACGCCAACTACAACAAAAACAACAACTGAGACGTTTCACAGACATGTTAGGAAAAGCTAAAACTGGACCTGCTGCCTGTTGCCTGGTCCTGCCTGTGTCTGGTCTGGCCTGGTCTTTTCCAGTTATACTGTGCTCGCACTGTGACCTGTCATCATGATTGATACGTTTGATGGATTCATTCGAGCTGACTGCTGTGTGGCGTTCATTTTTAAAGTTTGCTGATTGATCCCAGCGTGTTGATTACAATCGACGCCGACGTACACGCAGATGCAGGCACAGGTAGTTGGCGCAGGCAGTTGGCGCTGTATGGGGAGTCTTGCAACGCATGCTGCTGGGAATTCAATCAAAAGTGTCAGCGCTGGCACAACATCTCTTACTGCTAAAGGTGCCGAAACCACTAACTAAATACAGTGGTAACTGAATATTAGAATAGAATATTAGAATATTAGAAATGATAAGAAAGGCAAAAAAAATCAAAAGGGAAACAAAGAGTTAATCCCTTTTTCATTGATAAGCAATTTTAAAAATTATGGAACTTTGGAAAAGTGGGAAGTATAAAAAAAAATTTTTAATAAATTATAGAAATTTTTAAATATTTTGAAATTAAGAAAATTGACAGTTAATATTTTTAAAACATTTTTAAAAGCTTTAAATATTCTTAATGAATTTTAAATAATACGCAAATTTAAGAAAAATGTGGAAATTTGACGATGACGTCACGGTATAAAAAAATTGATTACAAGCGCAATTTTGATGCCATATTGTTTATTTTCGGTTTATATGATAACTATAGCTAGCCAGATGAAAAAAAAAAGAGATTCCAGTCCCACCCTGAGAAAAAAAAGAGATTCCAGTCTCACCCAGAGAAAAAAAAACCCAGTGCAGTCTCGATTGAGAGCTGAGAGCGGACTGAAAATCCGAACACATTGAGTCAGCGCTGGCACAACATCTCTTACTGCTAAAGGTGCCGAAACCACTAACTAAATACAGTGGTAATTGAATATTAGAATAGAATATTAGAATATTAGAAATGATAAGAAAGGCAAAAAAATCAAAAGGGAAACAAAGAGTTAATCCCTTTTTCATTGATAAGCAATTTTAAAAATTATGGAACTTTGGAAAAGTGGGAAGTATAAAAAAAATTTTAATAAATTATAGAAATTTTGAAATATTTTGAAATTAAGAAAATTGACAGTTAATATTTTTAAAACGGTTTTAAAAGCTTTAAATATTCTTAATGAATTTTAAATAATACGCAAATTTAAGAAAAATGTGGAAATTTGACGATGACGTCACGGTATAAAAAAATTGATTACAAGCGCAATTTTGATGCCATATTGTTCATTTTCGGTTTATATGATAACTATAGCTAGCCAGATGAAAAAAAAAAAGAGATTCCAGTCCCACCCTGAGAAAAAAAAGAGATTCCAGTCTCACCCAGAGAAAAAAAAACCCAGTGCAGTCTCAATTGAGAGCTGAGAGCGGACTGAAAATCCGAACACATTGAGAGCTTACGTAGTCAGAAATTAAGACAGAAGTAACTCAGCCTACTTGAATCGTTTTAATAGAATTGTATCGCTTGGTACCTCCTTGCTACAAATTCTACATATAAAGCCAGCAAGTCTTAAGAGAGAATACCTCTCTGTCTATATTATTTTCCATGGGATTAGCCGCAAATCGCAAGGGGAAATTTCTACAGCATTTTGCCTTGCTTCAGTCACTCAAATGTCTGCAACTTTCGTTAGCAGACATCGTGCCTGCCCAAGCCAAGCAGATTGAGAATAAGTATGGTTTGTGCCGGTGGCAAATGTGGCAAGAGAGCAGAATGTGACCGGCCCATGACTATTATTAGTCATGCAGCGGGCTCGGACTGAGACGTCTAAGCTAATGAAGCTTCTTCACACCTGCCTGCTAAATTATGCGCCATGACCAGAGTTCCATGGAGTGAGAGCACCATGCAAGCCATTTACTTGTTACAGATTGCTTATAATTAAATTATAATCAACATCAAGCCAGGCGCATCACGCAGATGCAGACAAAAATGGAGACGTAGAGACCAAGATCAAGACATGCAGCCAGTGAGACCGGTCTGAGGCCGCTGCTGCTGCTGACATGCATCTAACAAGCCTTCAACTATCTAATCAACGTACAAGTCAAAATATCAATACCTCAAGTAATCAAAATCACTTTAGAATTTCAAATCAGTTGGGCTGATGCTGCATGCCTGCCTGCAGCGTCTCACACAAGCACCGTGTCCAGCTGCTATATGCGACAGTTGCAACTCGAGTCCAGAGTGGGGAGATTGATGAAAAAAAAGCAACAACAACTAAGATTATTCGAATTTAATGGGCGCAACGCGCGTGGAGACTTCACAAGTAAGGCAACGCCAACTACAACAAAAACAACAACTGAGACGTTTCACAGACATGTTAGGAAAAGCTAAAACTGGACCTGCTGCCTGTTGCCTGGTCCTGCCTGTGTCTGGTCTGGCCTGGTCTTTTCCAGTTATACTGTGCTCGCACTGTGACCTGTCATCATGATTGATACGTTTGATGGATTCATTCGAGCTGACTGCTGTGTGGCGTTCAGTTTTAAAGTTTGCTGATTGATCCCAGCGTGTTGATTACAATCGACGCCGACGTACACGCAGATGCAGGCACAGGTAGTTGGCGCAGGCAGTTGGCGCTGTATGGGGGAGTCTTGCAACGCATGCTGCTGGGAATTCAATCAAAAGTGTCAGCGCTGGCACAACATCTCTTACTGCTAAAGGTGCCGAAACCACTAACTAAATACAGTGGTAACTGAATATTAGAATAGAATATTAGAATATTAGAAATGATAAGAAAGGCAAAAAAAATCAAAAGGGAAACAAAGAGTTAATCCCTTTTTCATTGATAAGCAATTTTAAAAATTATGGAACTTTGGAAAAGTGGGAAGTATAAAAAAAAATGTTAATAAATTATAGAAATTTTGAAATATTTTGAAATTAAGAAAATTGACAGTTAATATTTTTAAAACCGTTTTAACAGCTTTAAATATTCTTAATGAATTTTAAATAATACGCAAATTTAAGAAAAATGTGGGAATTTGACGATGACGTCACGGTATAAAAAATTGATTACAAGCGCAATTTTGATGCCTTATTGTTCATTTTCGGTTTATATGATAACTATAACTATATATATATGATAGCTATATGATAGCTAGCCAGATGATCTCTGAAAATTTGGTAACAATCGGATAATAAACACAGAAGTTATTCAGCTTAACGTTTTCCATAGCTGTAAGCAGCAAATTCTTTATTTGTACAGGAAATAATAAGAATGCCTTACAATGCAAATTTTTGCAGTTGTTGGATAACAGCGTCAGTAGCTTAGTGGAAAAGCGATGAACTCCTGAACCGACAGGCCCGTGGTTCGATTCCCAGTTCATGCCGCTTAAGCTTTTTATACCCGCTACTCATAGAGTAGAAGGGTATTATAACTTTGTTCAAACCGAAAATGTATGTAACAGGCAGAAGGAGACACCTCCGACCCCATAAAGTATATATATTCTGGCTCAGGATCAACAGCCGAGTCGATATAGCCATGTCCGTCTGTCCGTCTGTACGTCTAGATCTCAGCTATTACAAAAGGTAGAGACACCTAATTTCCTGTATACCATAGGTAGATCGAGTTAATTTTCAATTTTCGATGTCGCGCCCACCGCCCACGCAAAACGATAATTACGATTATTAGGAAAAGTATTGAAGTTATGGCTTTCTGCTTTGGTATAAACATAGATAATTACAATATAAATCTATTTTCAAAATTACAAATCGATCGAACAATAAACACAGAAGATATTTATCTAAACGTTTTCCATTGTTACACTCTTTGCGCCTTTGCAGCATATCGTGACGTCATCGTCAAATTTCCACATTTTTCCTAAATTTGTGTATTATTTAAAATTCACTAAGAATATTTAAAGCTTTTAAAAATGTTTTAAAAATATTAACTGTCAAATTTCTTAATTTCAAAATATTAAAAAATTTCTATAATTTATTAAAATTTTTTTTTTATACTTCCTACTTTTCCAAAGTTCCATAATTTTTAAAATTGCTTATCAATGAAAAAGGGATTAACTCTTTGTTTCCTTTTTGATTTTTTTTGCCTTTCTTATCATTTCTAACATTCTAATATTCTATTCTAATATTCAGTTACCACTGTATTTAGTTAGTGGTTTCGGCACCTTTAGCAGTAAGAGATGTTGTGCCAGCGCTGACACTTTTGATTGAATTCCCAGCAGCATGTGTTGCAAGACTCCCCATACAGCGCCAACTGCCTGCGCCAACTACCTGTGCCTGCATCTGCGTGTACGTCGGCGTCGATTGTAATCAACACGCTGGGATCAATCAGCAAACTTTAAAACTGAACGCCACACAGCAGTCAGCTCGAATGAATCCATCAAACGTATCAATCATGATGACAGGTCACAGTGCGAGCACAGTATAACTGGAAAAGACCAGGCCAGACCAGACACAGGCAGGACCAGGCAACAGGCAGCAGGTCCAGTTTTAGCTTTTCCTAACATGTCTGTGAAACGTCTCAGTTGTTGTTTTTGTTGTAGTTGGCGTTGCCTCACTTGTGAAGTCTCCACGCGCGTTGCGCCCATTAAATTCGAATAATCTTAGTTGTTGTTGCTTTTTATACCCGCTACTCATAGAGTAGAAGGGTATTATAACTTTGTTCAAACCGAAAATGTATGTAACAGGCAGAAGGAGACACCTCTGACCCCATAAAGTATATATATTCTGGCTCAGGATCAACAGCCGAGTCGATATAGCCATGTCCGTCTGTCCGTCTGTCTGTCTGTCCGTCTGTCTGTCCGTGTGAAAATCTAGATCTCAGCTATTATAAGAGCTAGGACTACCAAATTTGGTGAAAATATGTGTTATTATTGCACGCTGATCAAGTTTATTTTGGATTTTGGCCACGCCCCCTTCCGCCCCCGTAAATCGAAAAAACATTGATTACAAGCGCAATTTTGATGCCATATTGTTAATTTTCGGTTTACATGATAACTATAGCTAGCCAACTGATCTCTGAAAATTTGGTAACAATCGGAAAATAAACACAGAAGTTATTCAGCTTAACGATTTCGATAGCTGTAAGCAGCGCTGCCGGCAGCGCTGCTTGTAGCATTGTGCCGAATTGTGTGTGCGTGTACGGTGGTGAAATGGGTTAAGGTGTGGACTGCAAAACGAACAGTACTATTATGCATTTACGGGTTCGAGTCCCGCCCGCATCAAAAATTAAATGTGTGCAAAAATGTTTTTTTTTTATACCCGCTACTCATAGAGTAGAAGGGTATTATAACTTTGTTCAAACCGAAAATGTATGTAACAGGCAGAAGGAGACACCTCCGACCCCATAAAGTATATATTCTGGCTCAGGATCAACAGCCGAGTCGATATAGCCATGTCCGTCTGTCCGTCTGTACGTCTAGATCTCAGCTATTACAAAAGGTAGAGACACCTAATTTCCTGTATACCATAGGTAGATCGAGTTTATTTTCAATTTTCGATGTCGCGCCCATCGCCCACGCAAAACGATAATTACGATTATTAGGAAAAGTATTGAAGTTATGGCTTTCTGCTTTGGTATAAACATAGATAATTACAATATAAATCTATTTTCAAAATTACAAATCGATCGAACAATAAACACAGAAGATATTTATCTAAACGTTTTCCATAGTTACACTCTTTGCGCCTTTGCAGCATATCGTGACGTCATCGTCAAATTTCCACATTTTTCCTAAATTTGCGTATTATTTAAAATTCATTAAGAATATTTAAAGCTTTTAAAAATGTTTTAAAAATATTAACTGTCAATTTTCTTAATTTCAAAATATTTAAAAATTTCTATAATTTATTAAAATTTTTTTTTTATACTTCCCACTTTTCCAAAGTTCCATAATTTTTAAAATTGCTTATCAATGAAAAAGGGATTAACTTTTTGTTTCCCTTTTGATTTTTTTGCCTTTCTTATCATTTCTAATATTCTAATATTCTATTCTAATATTCAGTTACCACTGTATTTAGTTAGTGGTTTCGGCACCTTTAGCAGTAAGAGATGTTGTGCCAGCGCTGACACTTTTGATTGAATTCCCAGCAGCATGTGTTGCAAGACTCCCCATACAGCGCCAACTGCCTGCGCCAACTACCTGTGCCTGCATCTGCGTATACGTCGGCGTCGATTGTAATCAACACGCTGGGATCAATCAGCAAACTTTAAAACTAAACGCCACACAGCAGTCAGCTCGAATGAATCCATCAAACGTATCAATCATGATGACAGGTCACAGTGCGAGCACAGTATAACTGGAAAAGACCAGGCCAGACCAGACACAGGCAGGACCAGGCAACAGGCAGCAGGTCCAGTTTTAGCTTTTCCTAACATGTCTGTGAAACGTCTCAGTTGTTGTTTTTGTTGTAGTTGGCGTTGCCTCACTTGTGAAGTCTCCACGCGCGTTGCGCCCATTAAATTCGAATAATCTTAGTTGTTGTTGCTTTTTATACCCGCTACTATTAGAGTAGAAGGGTATTATAACTTTGTTCAAACCGAAAATGTATGTAACAGGCAGAAGGAGACACCTCCGACCCCATAAAGTATATATATTCTGGCTCAGGATCAACAGCCGAGTCGATATAGCCATGTCCGTCTGTCCGTCTGTCTGTCTGTCCGTCTGTCCGTCTGTCTGTCCGTGTGAAAATCTAGATCTCAGCTATTATAAGAGCTAGGACTACCAAATTTGGTGAAAATATGTGTTATTATTGCACGCTGATCAAGTTTATTTTGGATTTTGGCCACGCCCCCTTCCGCCCCCGTAAATCGAAAAAACATTGATTACAAGCGCAATTTTGATGCCATATTGTTAATTTTCGGTTTACATGATAACTATAGCTAGCCAACTGATCTCTGAAAATTTGGTAACAATCGGAAAATAAACACAGAAGTTATTCAGCTTAACGATTTCGACAGCTGTAAGCAGCGCTGCCGGCAGCGCTGCTTGTAGCATTGTGCCGAATTGTTTGTGCGTGTACGGTGGTGAAATGGGTTAAGGTGTGGACTGCAAAACGAACAGTACTATTATGCATTTACGGGTTCGAGTCCCGCCCGCATCAAAAATTAAATGTGTGCAAAAATGTTTTTTTTTTTATACCCGCTACTCATAGAGTAGAAGGGTATTATAACTTTGTTCAAACCGAAAATGTATGTAACAGGCAGAAGGAGACACCTCCGACCCCATAAAGTATATATATTCTGGCTCAGGATCAACAGCCGAGTCGATATAGCCATGTCCGTCTGTCCGTCTGTACGTCTAGATCTCAGCTATTACAAACGGTAGAGACACCTAATTTCCTGTATACCATAGGTAGATCGAGTTTATTTTCAATTTTCGATGTCGCGCCCACCGCCCACGCAAAACGATAATTACGATTATTAGGAAAAGTATTGAAGTTATGGCTTTCTGCTTTGATATAAACATAGATAATTACAATATAAATCTATTTTCAAAATTACAAATCGATCGAACAATAAACACAGAAGATATTTATCTAAACGTTTTCCATAGTTACACTCTTTGCGCCTTTGCAGCATATCGTGACGTCATCGTCAAATTTCCACATTTTTCCTAAATTTGCGTATTATTTAAAATTTATTAAGAATATTTAAAGCTTTTAAAAATGTTTTAAAAATATTAACTGTCAATTTTCTTAATTTCAAAATATTTAAAAATTTCTATAATTTATTAAAATTTTTTTTATACTTCCCACTTTTCCAAAGTTCCATAATTTTTAAAATTGCTTATCAATGAAAAAGGGATTAACTCTTTGTTTCCCTTTTGATTTTTTTGCCTTTCTTATCATTTCTAATATTCTAATATTCTATTCTAATATTCAGTTACCACTGTATTTAGTTAGTGGTTTCGGCACCTTTAGCAGTAAGAGATGTTGTGCCAGCGCTGACACTTTTGATTGAATTCCCAGCAGCATGCGTTGCAAGACTCCCCATACAGCGCCAACTGCCTGCGCCAACTACCTGTGCCTGCATCTGCGTGTACGTCGGCGTCGATTGTAATCAACACGCTGGGATCAATCAGCAAACTTTAAAACTGAACGCCACACAGCAGTCAGCTCGAATGAATCCATCAAACGTATCAATCATGATGACAGGTCACAGTGCGAGCACAGTATAACTGGAAAAGACCAGGCCAGACCAGACACAGGCAGGACCAGGCAACAGGCAGCAGGTCCAGTTTTAGCTTTTCCTAACATGTCTGTGAAACGTCTCAGTTGTTGTTTTTGTTGTAGTTGGCGTTGCCTCACTTGTGAAGTCTCCACGCGCGTTGCGCCCATTAAATTCGAATAATCTTAGTTGTTGTTGCTTTTTATACCCGCTACTCATAGAGTAGAAGGGTATTAAAACTTTGTTCAAACCAAAAATGTATGTAACAGGCAGAAGGAGACACCTCCGACCCCATAAAGTATATATATTCTGGCTCAGGATCAACAGCCGAGTCGATATAGCCATGTCCGTCTGTCCGTCTGTCTGTCTGTCCGTCTGTCCGTCTGTCCGTCTGTCTGTCCGTGTGAAAATCTAGATCTCAGCTATTATAAGAGCTAGGACTACCAAATGTGGTGAAAATATGCGTTATTATTGCACGCTGATCAAGTTTATTTTGGATTTTGGCCACGTCCCCTTCCGCCCCCGTAAATCGAAAAAACATTGATTACAAGCGCAATTTTGATGCCATAATTTTCGGTTTACATGATAACTATAGCTAGCCAACTGATCTCTGAAAATTTGGTAACAATCGAAAAATAAACACAGAAGTTATTCAGCTTAACGTTTTCGATAGCTGTAAGCAGAGCTGCCGGCAGCGCTGCTTGTAGCATTGTGCCGAATTGTGTGTGCGTGTACGGTGGTGAAATGGGTTAAGGTGTGGACTGCAAAACGAACAGTACTATTATGCATTTACGGGTTCGAGTCCCGCCCGCATCAAAAATTAAATGTGTGCAAAAATGTTTTTGTTTTATACCCGCTACTTATAGAGTAGAAGGGTATTATAACTTTGTTCAAACCGAAAATGTATGTAACAGGCAGAAGGAGACACCTCCGACCCCATAAAGTACATATATTCTGGCTCAGGATCAACAGCCGAGTCGATATAGCCACGTCCGTCTGTCCGTCTGTCCGTCTGTCTGTCTGTCCGTCTCAGCTATTATAGGAGCTAGAACTACCAAATTCGGTGACAGTATGTGTTATTATTGCACGCTGGTCAAGTTTATTTTTGTTTTTGGCCACGCCCCCTTCCGCCCCTGTTAATCGAAAAAAATTGAATTCAAGTGCAATTTTGATGCCATATTATTCATTTTCGGGTTATATGATAACTATATCTAGGCAGATTATCTCTAAAAGTTTGGTAACAATCGGATAATAAACAAAGAAGCTATTCAGTTTAACGTTTTCCCTAGCTGTAAACCGCGCTTCCGGCAGCGCAAATTCTTTATTTGTACAGGAAATAATAAGAATGCCGAATCGTGTGTGCGTGTACGGTGGTGAAATGGGTTAAGTTGTGGACGGCAAAACGAACAGTACTATTATGCATTTACGGGTTCGAGTCCCTCCCGCATCAAAAATTAAATGTGTGCAAAAATGTTTTTTTTTTTATACCCGCTACTCATAGAGTAGAAGGGTTTTATAACTTTGTTCAAACTGAAAATGTATGTAACAGGCAGAAGGAGACACCTCCGACCCCATAAAGTGCATATATTCTGGCTCAGGATCAACAGCCGAGTCGATATAGCCATGACCGTCTGTCCGTCTGTCTGCCTGTCCGTCTGTCCGTCTGTCTTTCCGTGTGAAAATCTAGATCTCAGCTATTATAAGAGCTAGAACTACCAAATTCGGTGACAGTATGTGTTATTATTGCACGCTGGTCAAGTTTATTTTTGATTTTGGCCACGCCCCCTTCCGCCCCTGTAAATCGAATAAAATTGATTACAAGTGCAATTTTGATGCCATATTATTCATTTTCGGTTTATATGATAACTATATCTAGGCAGATGATCTCTAAAAGTTTGGTAACAATCGGATAATAAACAAAGAAGCTATTCAGTTTAACGTTTTCCCTAGCTGTAAACCGCGCTTCCGGCAGCGCAAATTCTTTATTTGTACAGGAAATAATAAGAATGCCGACTCTTGTGTGCGTGTACGGTGGTGAAATGGGTTAAGTTGTGGACTGCAAAACGAACAGTACTATTATGCATTTACGGGTTCGAGTCCCGCCCGCATCAAAAATTAAATGTGTGCAAAAATGTTTATTTTTATACCCGCTACTCATAGAGTAGAAGATCAAGTTTATTTTGGATTTTGGCCACGCCCCCTTCCGCCCCTGTAAATCGAAAAAAATTGATTACAAGCGCAATTTTGATGCCATATTGTTCCATATGATAATTATAGCTAGCCTGATGATCTCTGAAAATTTGGTAACAATCGGATAATAAACAAAGAAGCTATTCAGTTTAACGTTTTCCCTAGCTGTAAACCGCGCTTCCGGCAGCGCAAATTTTTTATTTGTACAGGAAATAATAAGAATGCCAAACAATGCAAATTTTTGCTGTTGTTAGATAACAGCGTTAGTATCTTAGTGAAAGAGTGACGAACTCCTGAGCCGACAGGCCCGTGATTCGATTCCCAATTCATGCCGCTTAAACTTTTTCTTTTTATACCCGCTACTCATAGAGTAGAAGGGTATTATAACTTTGTTCAAACCGAAAATGTATGTAACAGGCAGAAGGAGACACCTCCGACCCCATAAAGTATATATATTCTGGCTCAGGATCAACAGCCGAGTCGATATAGCCATGTCCGTCTGTCCGTCTGTCTGTCCGTGTGAAAATCTAGATCTCAGCTATTATAAGAGCTAGGACAACCAAATTTGGTGACAATATGTGTTATTATTGCACGCTGATCAAGTTTATTTTGGATTTTGGCCACGCCCCCTTCCGCCCCCGCAAATCGAAAAAACATTGATAACAAGTGCAATTTTGATGCCATATTGTTCATTTTCGGTTTACATGATAACTATAGCTAGCCAGATGACCTTTGAAAATTTGGTAACAATCGGATAATAAACACAGAAGTTATTCAGCTTAACGTTTTCCATAGCTGTAAGCAGCGCTGCCGGCAGCGCTGTTTGCAGCATTGTGCCGAATCGTGTGTGCGTGTACGGTGGTGAAATGGGTTAAGTTGTGGACTGCAAAACGAACAGTACTATTATGCATTTACGGGTTCGAGTCCCGCCCGCATCAAAAATTAAATGTGTGCAAAAATGTTTTTTTTTTTTTATTTTATATTTTGACTTTGCATAAATATTATAAGTCCATAGCCTTTTACGGTCAAAATATGATTGTAGCCGTTTTTTTGTTCCGCAAATAAATTTTGTACAAGCAGCTGGGTAGCGGGTATATTACAGTCGAGCACACTCGACTGTAGCTTTCTTACTTGTTTTTTCATCAATCTCCCCACTCTGGACTCGAGTTGCAACTGTCGCATATAGCAGCTGGACACGGTGCTTGTGTGAGACGCTGCAGGCAGGCAGGCAGCATCAGCCCAACTGATTTGAAATTCTAAAGTGATTTTGATTACTTGAGGTATTGATATTTTGACTTGTACGTTGATTAGATAGTTGAAGGCTTGTTAGATGCATGTCAGCAGCAGCAGCGGCCTCAGACCGGTCTCACTGGCTGCATGTCTTGGTCTTGGTCTCTACGTCTCCATTTTCGTCTGCATCTGCGTGATGCGCCTGGCTTGATGTTGATTATAATTTAATTATAAGCAATCTGTAACAAGTAAATGGCTTGCATGGTGCTCTCACTCCATGGCACTCCTGGTCATGGCGCATAATTTAGCAGGCAGGTGTGAAAAAGTTTCATTAGCTTAGACGTCTCAGTCCGAGCCCGCTGCATGACTAATAATAGTCATGGGCCGGTCACATTCTGCTCTCTTGCCACATTTGCCACCGGCACAAACCATACTTATTCTCAATCTGCTTGGCTTGGGCAGCCACGATGTCTGCTAACGAAAGTTGCGGACATTTGAGTGACTGAAGCAAGGCAAAATACTGTAGAAATTTCCCCTTGCGATTTGCGGCTAATCCCATGGAAAATAATATAGACAGAGAGGCATTCTCTCTTAAGACTTACTGGCTTTATATGTAGAATTTGTAGCAAGGAGGTACCAAGCGATACAATTCTATTAAAACGATTCAAGTAGGCTGAGTTGCTTCTGTCTTAATTTCTGACTACGTAAGCTCTCAATGTGTTCGGATTTTCAGTCCGCTCTCAGCTCTCAATTGAGACTGGACTAGGTTTTTTTTTTCTCTGGGTGAGACTGGAATCTCTTTTTTTTTCTCAGGGTGGGACTGGAATCTCCTTTTTTTTATATAACTCTTCTTTTTTTTCGTAGTGCATTTGCATTAAAGTATGCCTTTTCTTAACAAGTAGAGCAATTCTCTTCATTTTTGGATAAGTACACAAAAATGTTTCATATCATCGTTTTTTTTTTAAACCCGGTGCTTCTGCTCAACTTGTGTGTCTCAAAGAGTGAGATTGTCGCCTGCGAATAATCGTTGCCATAGAGTTTGCCCATGGCCAGAGCCACATCGCGCTGGGTGAAGCCGAGCTCGATGCGACGCTGCTTGAAGGTCTTCGCAAACTGATCGAGCTCCATAACTATTCAACAAATTATTTAATTTCTTTTTTACAATAACTGACTTTTTTGAATTTTTGGTCTTGGTTTACTATATTGTTTGTTTCCTTGTTTGCTTTGTTTTCAATCTATAGTAATGTTTGCTTTGTTTTCAATCTATAGTAATAATATATTTAATTTAATATCTTTTCTATAACGACTTTTAAATATATTTGGTAAAACTTTTAACTAAATTTTAAATATATATACAGTGGTGGCCTTTTATTTAGCACACTATTTAGCAGCACACTTCAACATGAATTTTTATAGTGAATAGTTCACCATATAGTGAATAGTTCACCAATTTTTTTTCTGGTTGTTGCCTTATTAGTTGATAAGATGCCGTTACTTTCAGCTTATTCCCTTTCGTCGTTTTTTTTCTGCGTTGGTTTGAATGAATTAACTATGATTTTCAGCTGGACATGAGTTTAGCACACTTATACTTTTTTTTATTAATTTATTAAGTAGAATGAGAAAACATAAGAAAGGGGACTAATATTTTGTTGGATATCCTTTGTTTTTGATAACTACATCCAATCTTCTGTGCTGACTCTCCGCTAAAGCAGCGCATATGTTCTGCGGAATACTGTATCACGCTTCTCGGATAACTATCCACAAATCATTCAAACTGCCCAGATTTTTGGTGCGAATGTGCTGCTCAACATCATTATAGAGATTCTCTATCGGATTGAGGTCCGGTGACTGAGCTGGCCACTTCAGCGTAACAACTTGATGCTCCTAAAGGCAACTTTTCATAAGCCGTGAAGTGTGCTTAGGATCGTTGTCGTGCATAAAACGCCATGATAATGGCATATTGTCCTCGGAATATGGCACCATTATATCCTCTATAATTTCTTTATAGACGTATTGGTCCATACGAGTGTCTATCCGGTAAATCATTGATACATATTTTTTAATAACATTTAAATTTTTAATTAAAATAAATAGGTAATACTAAATATGCGAGTCCTTAAAAGAAAGAGCAAAGAAAATAAAAAAAAGAAACGAAAAAATAGAAAAAAAAGAAAGAAAATTTCTTTCTTTTCTAGAAAGAAAAAGAAAATTTGGTAACAATCAGATAATAAACACAGAAGTTATTCAGCTTAACGTTTTCCGTAGCTGTAAGCAGCGCTGCCGGCAGCGCAAATTCTTTATTTGTACAAGAAATAATAAGAATGCCTTACAATGCAAATGTTTGCAGTTGTTGGATAACAGCGTCAGTAGCTTAGTGGAAAAGCGATGAACTCCTGAACCGACAGGCCCGTGGTTCGATTCCCAGTTCATGCCGCTTAAGTTTTTTCTTTTTTTTTTTTAACTAATACTTTAATTTTTGAATATGCATTAATTGGTGGTCGTGCATTTTACTTAAAAATTTTTTAATGGCTCACAATAAACTTTGTTAACAAGTGGAGAAGTGACAGTGTCTTAAATCAGCTGTGTGCGATTGTTAGAGCGCAGCTTTTTCTTATATTTTTTATTTTTATTTTTTATTTAATTGTATGTTTAAGTTATGAGAATAAATATCAACAAAAACACGCATCATGGATTCAGACTTTGTTTTTGTCGTGCTAGAATTTCAGAATGGTCTCATAATGTAACTTTGTCAAAATTTGCGTAATGGCTTAATGACCGAATGGAGAAGTGGTGGACCTCTTAGATAATGGGTCCAAGGTTCGATTCCGCATGCATGCGTGTCATGGTAGGGGAGATTGAACTTTTCTTATTTTTTGCAAATAAAAGTTTTTGCCTCCCTTTTTGAGCTACTTTCATGAAACTTTGTATACATGTTTCTTATTGTTGCCCGCTGTAAATAAGTCGGAACGAGCCGGTACGGACCGATACATCGTATAGATGCCATAGAACCTATCGGTCGTTTTTTTAACAAAATTTATTAAAAGTTAGAGTGCTCTAGAACACATTCCATTCAAGTATATAGAGTATTATTAAAAGGGCACCTATTGTTTTTTACATGCACATATTCGATTTATAGTCTTCGACAGGTAGAATTATTATTTTTACTGTTTAAGTGATAAATCTTGGATTTTTTGGTACCTGAATAAAAGTTATACGTTTTCAATACTTTTTACTCCTTTTGCCGGAAGCGCTGCTTGCAGCATTGTGCCGAATAGTGTGTGCGTCTACGGTGGTGAAATGGGTTAAGTTGTGGACTGCATAACGAACAGAACTATTATGGATTTATGGGTTCGAGTCCCACCCGCATCAAAAATTAAATGTGTGCAAAAAATTATTTTTTATACCCGCTACTCATAGAGTAGAAGGGTATTATAACTTTGTTCAAACCGAAAATGTATGTAACAGGCAGAACGAGACACCTCCGACCCCATAAAGTATATATATTCTGGCCAGGATCAACAGCCGAGTCGATATAGCCATGTCCGTCTGTCCGTCTGTCTGTCTGTCCGTCTGTCCGTCTGTCTGTCCGTGTGAAAATCTAGATCTCAGCTATTATAAGAGCTAGGACTACCAAATTTGGTAACAATATGTGGTATTATTGCACACTGATCAAGTTTATTTTGGATTTTGGCCACGCCCCCTTCCGCCCCCGTAAATCGAAAAAAATTGATTACAAGCGCCACTTGGATGCCATATTGTTCATTTTCGGTTTACATGATAACTATAGCTAGCCAGATGATCTTTGAAAATGTGGTAACAATCGGATAAAAAACACAGAAGTTATTCAGCTTAAAGTTTTCCATAGCTGTAAGCAGCGCTGCTTGCAGCATTGTGCCGAATCGTGTGTGCGTGTACGGTGGTGAAATGGGTTAAGTTGTGGACTGCAAAACAAACAGTACTATTATGCATTTACGGGTTCGAGTCCCGCCCGCATTAAAAATTAAATGTATGCAAAAATGTTTTTTTTTTTATTTTAGATTTTGACTTTGCATAAATATTGTAAGTCCATAGCCTTTTACGGTCAAAATATGATTGTAGCCGTTTTTTTTGTTCCGCAAATAAATGATGTACGAGCAGCTGGGTAGCGGGTATATTACAGTCGAGCACACTCGAGTGTAGCTTTCTTACTTGTTTTTTTTTATTTTAGATTTTGACTTTGCATAAATGATATAAGTCCATAGCCTTTTACGGTCAAAATATGATTGTAGCCGTTTTTTTTTGTTCCGCAAATAAATGATGTACGAGCAGCTGGGTAGCGGGTATATTACAGTCGAGCATACTCGACTGTAGCTTTCTTACTTGTTTTATTTTAGATTTTGACTTTGCATAAATATTGTAAGTCCATGGCCTTTTACGGTCAAAATATGATTGTATCCCTTCTTTATTTGATGTACGAGCAGCTGGGTAGCGGGTATATTACAGTAGAGCACACTCGAATGTAGCTTTCTTACTTGTTTTAATTTTCATATGCAACAATAAAAATTAAACACAATAAAAGTTGTTTAAGTCTTCATATGGGGAAAATACACGTAAGCTTTAGTAGAGGCCCTAAGTTCCCAAGCTAAATAATAAGGAATAAAAAAAAAAATATATATATATATCTCAAAAAACTAACTTCATATTTGTTTGTTTTGACCAAAAATTAGTCTAAAATAATTTTTTCACTGCAACAGAAAAATTACGCATTTGAGGGTTAATTAGAGTGTTATAAGTTTCTTTAATTTGTGTTATGTTAACTGTGACAGTGGTGCATAAATGTTATAGGGAGTTGTATCGTTGCTGATTCAAAAAGAATTTATATATTAATTTAATAAATTTATTAATTTTACGTCAACTAATAGGAGTCGACGTAAAACTAACAGAAAACAAGTAAAGAAAGCTACAGTCAAGCCAGTTTTGAAACAAATTATCACACATTTAATTTAATCAAAAAACGCTGCACAAGTTTATCCGCCACCTATTGTTTAAATTAGATCTATTTTTAAATAGCGCCATCTACAAAGTACGAAGTATCGAGACGATGACGTCACGCGCAGCACAGGCGCAAGCAGTGGAAGTACGTAAAACGGAAACATGAATAATTTATCGTCGGATTGGATTGTAATTTGGGAAATAGATTTATATTGCAAGTATTTATGTTCATACCAAAGCAGAAAGTTGTAACCAATACTTCTCCTAATATCGTAAAAAACTGATTTGATTGGGTGGTGCGCGTGGCATCAAAAATTGAAAATAAACTCAATCTACCTATGATACACAGGAACCATGATCTCAAATTTGTTGTCTCTAGGTATTGTAATAGCTGACATCTCGACGTTCGTACAGACAGACGGACAGACAGACGTTCAAACGGACAGACGGATAGACAGACAGACGGACAGACAGACGGACATGGCTTAATCGACTCAGCTAATGATCCTGAGTCAGAATATATACACTTTGTGGGGTCTGCCATGTCTCCTTCTGCCTGTTACATACTTTTGCACAAACTTAGTATCCCATTTTTGACCATTTTCAATGGTCGAATGGTATAAAAATGTTGATTTAAGTTAACTAATTTGATTTAATGATTAAATTTTAATTTAAATTAGGTTCATAATTTTAAAATGGAATATAATTTACTTTAATTATAAAATATAATTTATTATAATTTAATTTAATTCCGGGAAAAAAACAAAATTTCTAGCCGATCCAACATTTGTTGCAATGGATTGGGGAAAACCCAGAAAAACCCAATGAGATCAGAAAAGTTAATATTAGTTATTAGGATGAAGTATTAATGAGTTAAGAATAGAAATTTGTATATTAGAAAGATAGGACACTAAGTTGAAAAGTCTAAAAAATTTTTTATAATGATCGCAGAGAAGGCAGAAGCAACTTAAATATATGCCGCTTAAGCTTTTTCTTTTTTATACCCGCTACTCATAGAGTAGAAGGGTATTATAACTTTGTTCAAACCGAAAATGTATGTAACAGGCAGAAGGAGACACCTCCGACCCCATAAGTAAATATATTCTGGCTCAGGATCAACAGCCGAGTCGATATAGCCATGTCCGTCTGTCCGTCTGTCTGTCTGTCCGTCTGTCTGTCTGTGTGAAAATCTAGATCTCAGCTATTATAAGAGCTAGAACTACCAAATTTGGTGACAAAATGTGTTATTATTGCACGCTGATCAAGTTTATTTTGGATTTTGGCCACTCCCCCTTCCGCCCCTGTAAATCGAAAAAAATTAATTACAAGCGCAATTTTGATGCCATATTGTTCATTTTTGGACTACATGATAACTCTAGCTAGCCAGATGATCTCTGATAATTTGGAAACAATCGGATAATAAACACAGAAGTTATTCAGCTTAACGTTTTCCATAGCTGTAAGCAGCGCTGCCGGCAGCGCAAATTCTTTATTTGTACAGGAAATAACAAGAATGCCTTACAATGCAAATTTTTGCAGTTGTTGGATAACAGCGTCCATAGCTTAGTGGAAAAGCGATGAACTCCTGAACCGACAGGCCCGTGGTTCGATTCCCAGTTCATGCCGCTTAAGCTTTTTCTTTTTTTATACCCGCTACTCATAGAGTAGAAGGCTATTATAACTTTGTTCAAACCGAAAATGTATGTAACAAGCAGAAGGAGACACCTCCGACCCCATAAAGTATATATATTCTGGCTCAGGATCAACAGCCGAGTCGATATAGCCATGTCCGTCTGTCCGTCTGTACGTCTAGATCTCAGCTATTACAAAAGGTAGACACACCTAACTTCCTGTATACCATAGGTAGATCGAGTTTATTTTCAATTTTCGATGTCGCGCCCACCGCCCACGCAAAACGATAATTACGATTATTAGGAAAAGTATTGAAGTTATGGCTTTCTGCTTTGGTATAAACATAGATAATTACAATATAAATCTATTTTCAAAATTACAAATCGATCGAACAATAAACACAGAAGATATTCATCTAAACGTTTTCCATAGTTACACTCTTTGCGCCTTTGCAGCATATCGTGACGTCATCGTCAAATTTCCACATTTTTCTTATTTAAAATTCATTAAGAATATTTAAAGCTTTTAAAACCGTTTTAAAAATATTAACTGTCAATTTTCTTAATTTCAAAATATTTAAAAATTTCTATAATTTATTAAAAATTTTTTTTATACTTCCCACTTTTCCAAAGTTCCATAATTTTTAAAATTGCTTATCAATGAAAAAGGGATTAACTCTTTGTTTCCCTTTTGATTTTTTTTGCCTTTCTTATCATTTCTAATATTCTAATATTCTATTCTAATATTCAGTTACCACTGTATTTAGTTAGTGGTTTCGGCACCTTTAGCAGTAAGAGATGTTGTGCCAGCGCTGACACATTTGATTGAATTTCCTGCAGCATGCGTTGCAAGACTCCCCATACAGCGCCAACTGCCTGCGCCAACTACCTGTGCCTGCATCTGCGTGTACGTCGGCGTCGATTGTAATCAACACGCTGGGATCAATCAGATAACTTTAAAACTGAACGCCACACAGCAGTCAGCTCGAATGAATCCATCAAACGTATCAATCATGATGACAGGTCACAGTGCGAGCACAGTATAACTGGAAAAGACCAGGCCAGACCAGACACAGGCAGGACCAGGCAACAGGCAGCAGGTCCAGTTTTAGCTTTTCCTAACATGTCTGTGAAACGTCTCAGTTGTTGTTTTTGTTGTAGTTGGCGTTGCCTCACTTGTGAAGTCTCCACGCGCGTTGCGCCCATTAAATTCGAATAATCTTAGTTGTTGTTGCTTTTTTTTCATCAATCTCCCCACTCTGGACTCGAGTTGCAACTGTCGCATATAGCAGCTGGACACGGTGCTTGTGTGAGACGCTGCAGGCAGGCAGGCAGCATCAGCCCAACTGATTTGAAATTCTAAAGTGATTTTGATTACTTGAGGTATTGATATTTTGTACGTTGATTAGATAGTTGAAGGCTTGTTAGATGCATGTCAGCAGCAGCAGCGGCCTCAGACCGGTCTCACTGGCTGCATGTCTTGGTCTTGGTCTCTACGTCTCCATTTTCGTCTGCATCTGCGTGATGCGCCTGGCTTGATGTTGATTATAATTTAATTATAAGCAATCTGTAACAAGTAAATGGCTTGCATGGTGCTCTCACTCCATGGCACTCCTGGTCATGGCGCATAATTTAGCAGGCAGGTGTGAAAAAGCTTCATTAGCTTAGACGTCTCAGTCCGAGCCCGCTGCATGACTAATAATAGTCATGGGCCGGTCACATTCTGCTCTCTTGCCACATTTGCCACCGGCACAAACCATACTTATTCTCAATCTGCTTGGCTTGGGCAGCCACGATGTCTGCTAACGAAAGTTGCGGACATTTGAGTGACTGAAGCAAGGCAAAATGCTGTAGAAATTTCCCCTTGCGATTTGCGGCTAATCCCATGGAAAATAATATAGACAGAGAGGTATTCTCTCTTAAGACTTGCTGGCTTTATATGTAGAATTTGTAGCAAGGGAGGTACCAAGCGATACAATTCTATTAAAACGATTCAAGTAGGCTGAGTTGCTTCTGTCTTAATTTCTGACTACGTAAGCTCTCAATGTGTTCGGATTTTCAGTCCGCTCTCAGCTCTCAATTGAGACTGGACTGGGTTTTTTTTTTCTCTGGGTGAGACTGGAATCTATTTTTTTTTCTCAGGGTGGGACAGAAATCTCTTTTTTTTTATAACTCTTCTTTTTTTTCGTAGTGCATTTGCATTAAAGTATGCCTTTTTTTAACAAGTAGAGCAATTCTCTTCACTTTTGGATAAGTACACAAAAATGTTTCATATCATCGTTTTTTTTTTTATACCCGGTACTTCTGCAGCAATGGCTTAAGCTTGCGCATGCTCTTGACGCTAACTTTTGTGTCTCAATGAGTGAGATTGTCGCCTGCGAATAATCGTTGCCATAGAGTTTGCCCATGGCCAGAGCCACATCGCGCTGGGTGAAGCCGAGCTCGATGCGACGCTGCTTGAAGGTCTTCGCAAACTGATCGAGCTCCATAACTATTCAACAAATTATTTAATTTCTTTTTTACAATAACTGAATTTTTTGAATTTTTGGTCTTGGTTTACTTTATTGTTTGTTTCCTGGTTTGCTTTGTTTTCAATCTATAGTAATGTTTGCTTTGTTTTCAATCTATAGTAATAATATATTTAATTTAATATCTTTTCTATAACGACTTTTAAATATATTTGGTAAAACTTTTAACTAAATTTTAAATATATATACAGTGGTGGCCTTTTATTTAGCACACTATTTAGCAGCACACTTCAACATGAATTTTTATAGTGAATAGTTCACCATTAGTAAATAGTTCACCAATTTTCTTTCTGGTTGTTGCCTTATTAGTTGATAAGATGTACCGTTACTTTCAGCCTATTCCCTTTCGTCGTTTTTTTTTCTGCGTTGGTTTGAATGAATTAACTATGATTTTCAGCTGGTTCTGTGCTGACTCTCCACTAAAGCAGCGCATCTGTTCTGCGGAATACTGTACCACGCTTCTCGGATAACTATCCACAAATCATTCAAACTGCCCAGATTTTTGGTGCGAATGTGCTGCTCAACATCATTATAGAGATTCTCTATCGGATTGAGGTCCGGTGACTAAGCTGGCCACTTCAGCGTAACAACTTGATGCTCCTAAAGGCAACTTTTCATAAGCCCTAAAGTGTGCTTAGGATCGTTGTCGTGCATAAAACGCCATGATAATGGCATATTGTCCTCGGAATATGGCACCATTATATCCTCTATAATTTCTTTATAGACGTATTGGTCCATACGAGTGTCTATCCGGTAAATCATTGATACATATTTTTTAATAACATTTAAATTTTTAATTAAAATAAATAGGTAATACTAAATATGCGAGTCCTTAAAAGAAAGAACAAAGAAAATAAAAAAAAGAAACGAAAAAATAGAAAAAAAAGAAAGAAAATTTCTTTCTTTTCTAGATGTCTTGGTCTTGGTCTCTACGTCTCCATTTTCGTCTGCATCTGCGTGATGCGCCTGGCTTGATGTTGATTATAATTTAATTATAAGCAATCTGTAACAAGTAAATGGCTTGCATGGTGCTCTCACTCCATGGCACTCCTGGTCATGGCGCATAATTTAGCAGGCAGGTGTGAAAAAGCTTCATTAGCTTAGACGTCTCAGTCCGAGCCCGCTGCATGACTAATAATAGTCATGGGCCGGTCACATTCTGCTCTCTTGCCACATTTGCCACCGGCACAAACCATACTTATTCTCAATCTGCTTGGCTTGGGCAGCCACGATGTCTGCTAACGAAAGTTGCGGACATTTGAGTGACTGAAGCAAGGCAAAATGCTGTAGAAATTTCCCCTTGCGATTTGCGGCTAATCCCATGGAAAATAATATAGACAGAGAGGTATTCTCTCTTAAGACTTGCTGGCTTTATATGTAGAATTTGTAGCAAGGAGGTACCAAGCGATACAATTCTATTAAAACGATTCAAGTAGGCTGAGTTGCTTCTGTCTTAATTTCTGACTACGTAAGCTCTCAATGTGTTCGGATTTTCAGTCCGCTCTCAGCTCTCAATTGAGACTGGACTGGGTTTTTTTTTTCTCTGGGTGAGACTGGAATCTATTTTTTTTTCTCAGGGTGGGACAGAAATCTCTTTTTTTTTATAACTCTTCTTTTTTTTCGTAGTGCATTTGCATTAAAGTATGCCTTTTTTTAACAAGTAGATCAATTCTCTTCACTTTTGGATAAGTACACAAAAATGTTTCATATCATCGTTTTTTTTTTTATACCCGGTACTTCTGCAGCAATGGCTTAAGCTTGCGCATGCTCTTGACGCTCAACTTGTGTGTCTTGAAGAGTGAAATTGTCGCCTGCGAATAATCGTTGCCATAGAGTTTGCCCATGGCCAGAGCCACATCGCGCTGGGTGAAGCCGAGCTCGATGCGACGCTGCTTGAAGGTCTTCGCAAACTGATCGAGCTCCATAACTATTCAACAAATTATTTAATTTCTTTTTTACAATAACTGAATTTTTTGAATTTTTGGTCTTGGTTTACTATATTGTTTGTTTCCTTGTTTGCTTTGTGTTCAATCTATAGTAATGTTTGCTTTGTTTTCAATCTATAGTAATAATATATTTAATTTAATATCTTTTCTATAACGACTTTTAAATATATTTGGTAAAACTTTTAACTAAATTTTAAATATATATACAGTGGTGGCCTTTTATTTAGCACACTATTTAGCAGCACACTTCAACATGAATTTTTATAGTGAATAGTTCACCATTAGTAAATAGTTCACCAATTTTCTTTCTGGTTGTTGCCTTATTAGTTGATAAGATGTACCGTTACTTTCAGCCTATTCCCTTTCGTCGTTTTTTTTCTGCGTTGGTTTGAATGAATTAACTATGATTTTCAGCTGGTTCTGTGCTGACTCTCCACTAAAGCAGCGCATCTGTTCTGCGGAATACTGTACCACGCTTCTCGGATAACTATCCACAAATCATTCAAACTGCCCAGATTTTTGGTGCGAATGTGCTGCTCAACATCATTATAGAGATTCTCTATCGGATTGAGGTCCGGTGACTAAGCTGGCCACTTCAGCGTAACAACTTGATGCTCCTAAAGGCAACTTTTCATAAGCCCTAAAGTGTGCTTAGGATCGTTGTCGTGCATAAAACGCCATGATAATGGCATATTGTCCTCGGAATATGGCACCATTATATCCTCTATAATTTCTTTATAGACGTATTGGTCCATACGAGTGTCTATCCGGTAAATCATTGATACATATTTTTTAATAACATTTAAATTTTTAATTAAAATAAATAGGTAATACTAAATATGCGAGTCCTTAAAAGAAAGAACAAAGAAAATAAAAAAAAGAAACGAAAAAATAGAAAAAAAAGAAAGAAAATTTCTTTCTTTTCTAGAAAAAAAAAGAAAATTTGGTAACAATCGGATAATAAACACAGAAGTTATTCAGCTTAACGTTTTCCATAGCTGCTTGCAGCATTGTGCCGTATCGTGTGTGCGTGTACGGTGGTGAAAAGGGTTAAGTTGTGGACTGAAAAACGAACAGTACTATTATGCATTTACGGGTTCGAGTCCCGCCCGCATCAAAAATTAAATGTGTGCAAAAATGTTTTTTTTTTTTATTTTATATTTTGACTTTGCATAAATATTATAAGTCCATAGCCTTTTACGGTCAAAATATGATTGTAGCCCATTTTTTGTTCCAGAAATAAATTATGTACAAGCAGCTGGGTAGCGGGTCTATTACAGTCGAGCACACTCGAATGTAGCTTTCTTACTTGTTTTTTTTTTAAGAACTTTTACTTAATTTTTGAATATGCATTAATTGGTGGTCATGCATTTTACTTAAAATTTTTTTAATCGCTCACAATGAACTTAGTTAACAAGTGGAGAAGTGACAGTCTCTTAAATCAGCTGTGTGCGATTGTTAGAGCACACCTTTTTCTTATATTTTTTATTTTTATTATACCCGCTACTCATAGAGTAGAAGGGTATTATAACTTTGTTCATACCGAAAATGTATGTAACAGGCAGAAGGAGACACCTCCGACCCCATAACGTGTATACATTCTGGCTCAGGATCAACACCCGAGTCGATATAGCCATGTCCGTCTGTCCGTCTGTCCGTCTGTCTGTCCGTGTGAAAATCTAGATCACAGCTATTATAAGAGCTAGAACTACCAAATTTGGTGACAGTATGTGTTATTATTGCACGCTGATCAAGTTTATTTTGGATTTTGGCCACGCCCCCTTCCGCCCCTGTAAATAAAAAAAAATTGATTACAAGCGCAATTTTGACGCCATATTGTTCATTTTTGAACTAAATGATAACTATAGATAGCCAGATGATCTCTGAAAATTTGGTAACAATCGGATAATAAAAACAGAAGTTATTCAGCTTAACGTTTTCCATAGCTGTAAGCAGCGCTGCCGGCAGCGCAAATTCTATATTTGTACAGGAAATAATAAGAAATTCTTTATTTGTACAGGAAATAATAAGAATGCCTTACAATGCAAATTTTTTCAGTTGTTGGATAACAGCGTCAGTAGCTTAGTGGAAAAGCGATGAACTCCTGAACCGACAGGCCCGTGGTTCGATTCCCAGTTCATGCCGCTTAAGCTTTTTTTTTTTAAGAACTAATACTTTCATTTTTGAATATGCATTAATTGGTGGTCGTGCACTTTATTTAAAAAGTTTTTAATGGCTCACAATGAACTTTGTTAACATATGGAGAAGTAACAGTCTCTTAAATCAGCTGTGTGCGATTGTTAGAGCGCAGCTTTTTCTTATAATTTTTATTTTTATTTTTTATTTAATTGTATGTTTAAGTTATGAAAATAAATATCAACAAAAACACGCATCATGAACTCAGACTTTGTTTTTGTCGTGCAAGAATTTCAGAATGGTCTCATAATGTAACTTTGTCAAAATTTGCGTAATGGCTTAATGACCGAATGGAGAAGTGGTGGACCTCTTAGGTAATGGGTCCAAGGTTCGATTCCGCATGCATGCGTGTCATGGTAGGGGAGATCGAACTTTTCTTATTTTTTTGCAAATAAAAGTTTTTGCCTTCCTTTTTGAGCTACCTTCATGAAACTTTGTATACATGTTTCTTATTGCGGCCCGCTGTAAATAAGTCGGAACGAGCCGGTACGGACCGATACATCGTACAGATGCCATAGAACCTATCGGTCGTTTTTTTAACAAAATTTATTAAAAGTTAGAGTGCTCTTGAACACTTTCCATTCAAGTATATAAAGAATTATTAAAAGGGCACATATTGTTTTTTACATGCACGTATTCGATTTATAGTCTTCGACAGGTAGAATTATTATTTTTACTGTTTAAGTGATAAATCTTGGATTTTTTTGATACCTGAATAAAAGTTATACGTTTTTGCATTAGTTTTTGTTTTGTAAAAAGGTTTTACTCCTTTTGCCGGAAGCGCTGCTTGCAGCATTGTGCCGAATAGTGTGTGCGTGTACGGTGGTGAAATGGGTTAAGTTGTGGATTGCATTACGAAGGAACTGTTATGCATTTATGGGTTCGAGTCCCACCCGCATCAAAAATTAAACGTGTGCAAAAATGTTTTTTTTTTTATTTTAGATTTTGACTTTGCATAAATATTGTAAGTCCATGGCCTTTTACGGTCAAAATATGATTGTAGCCGTTCTTTATTGTTCCGCAAATAATTTTGATGTACGAGCAGCTGGGTAGCGGGTATATTACAGTCGAGCACCCTCGAATGTAGCTTTCTTACTTGTTTTACATGCACGTATTCGATTTATAGTCTTCAACAGGTAGAATTATTATTTTTACTGTTTAAGTGATAAATCTTGGATTTTTTTGGTACCTAATAAAAGTTATACGTTTTTGCATTAGTTTTTGTTTTGTAAAAAGTTTTTACTCCTTTTGCCGGAAGCGCTGCTTGCAGCATTGTGCCGAATAGTGTGTGCGTGTACGGTGGTGAAATGGGTTAAGTTGTGGACTGCATAACGAACAGAACTATTATGGATTTATGGGTTCGAGTCCCACCCGCATCAAAAATTAAACGTGTGCAAAAAATTATTTTTTACACCCGCTACTCATAGAGTAGAAGGGTATTATAACTTTGTTCAAACCGAAAATGTATGTAACAGGCAGAAGGAGACACCTCCGACCCCATAAAGTATATATATTCTGGCTCAGGATCAACAGCCGAGTCGATATAGCCATGTCCGTCTGTCCGTCTGTCTGTCCGTGTGAAAATCTAGATCTCAGCTATTATAAGAGCTAGGACTAGCAAATTTGGTGACCATATGTGTTATTATTGCACGCTGATCAAGTTTATTTTGGATTTTGGCCACACCCCTTCCGCTCCCGTAAATCGAAAAAAACATTGATAACAAGCGCAATTTTGACGCCATATTGTTCATTTTCGGTTTACATGATAAAAAACACAGAAGTTATTCAGCTTAACGTTTTCCATAGCTGTAAGCAGCGCTGCCGGCAGCGCTGCTTGCAGCATTGTGCCGAATCGTGTGTGCGTGTATGGTGGTGAAATGGGTTAAGTTGTGGACTGCAAAACGAACAGTATTATTATGCATTTACGGGTTCGAGTCCCGCCCGCATCAAAAATTAAATGTGTGCAAAAATGTTTTTTTTTTTTATAATACCCGCTACTCATAGAGTAGAAGGGTATTATAACTTTGTTCAAACCGAAATTGTATGTAACAGGCAGAAGGAGACACCTCCGACCCCATAAAGTATATATATTCTGGCTCAGGATCAACATCCGAGTCGATATAGCCATGTCCGTCTGTCCGTCTGTCTGTCCGTGTGAAAATCTAGATCTTAGCTATTATAAGAGCTAGAACTACCAAATTTGGTGACAATACGTGTTATTATTGCACGCTGATCAAGTTTATTTTGGATTTTGGCCACTCCCCCTTCCGCCCCTGTAAATCGAAAAAAATTAATTACAAGCGCAATTTTGATGCCATATTGTTCATTTTCAGACTACATGATAACTATAGCTAGCCAGATAATCTCAGAAAATTTGGTAACAATCGGATAATAAAGACAGAAGTTATTCAGCTTAACGTTTTCCGTAGCTGTAAGCAGCGCTGCCGGCAGCGCAAATTCTTTATTTGTACAGGAAATAATAAGATTGCCTTACAATGCAAATTTTTGCAGTTGTTGGATAACAGCGTCAGAAGCTTAGTGGAAATGCGATGAACTCCTGAACCGACAGGTCCGTGGTTCGATTCCCAGTTCATGCCGCTTAAGCTTGTTCTTTTTATTTTTTTTTTTAAGAACTTTTACTAAATTTTTGAATATGCATTAATTGGTGGTCATGCATTTTATTTAAAATTTTTTTAATCGCTCCCAATGAACTTAGTTAGTCTCTTAAATCAGCTGTGTGCGATTGTTAGAGCAAGCTGATCAAGTTTATTTTGGATTTTGGCCACGCCCCCTTCCGCCCCTGTAAATAAAAAAAAAAATTGATTACAAGCGCAATTTTGATGTCATATTGTTCATTTTTTGACTACATGATAACTATAGATAGCCAGATGATCTCTGAAAATTTTGTAACAATCGGATAATAAACACAGAAGTTATTCAGCTTAACGTTTTCCATAGCTGTAAGCAGCGCTGCCGGCAGCGCAAATTCTTTATTTGTACAGGAAATAATAAGAATGCCTTACAATGCAAATTATTGCAGTTGTTAGATAACAGCGTCAGTAGCTTAGTGGAAAAGCGATGAACTCCTGAACCGACAGTCCCGTGGTTCGATTCCCAGTTCATGCCGCTTAAGCTTTTTCTTTTTTTTTAAGAACTAATACTTTAATTTTTGAATATGCATTAATTGGTGGTCGTGCATTTCATTTAAAAATTTTTTAATGGCTCACAATGAACTTTGTTAACAAGTGGAGAGGTGACAGTCTCTTAAATCAGCTGTGTGCGATTGTTAGAGCGCACCTTTTTCTTATATACACATATTGTTTTTTACATGCACGTATTCGATTTATAGTCTTCGACAGGTAGAATTATTATTTTTACTGTTTAAGTGATAAATCTTGGATTTTTTGGTACCTGAATAAAAGTTATACGTTTTCAATACTCTTTACTCCTTTTGCCGGAAGCGCTGCTTGCAGCATTGTGCCGAATAGTGTGTGCGTCTACGGTGGTGAAATGGGTTAAGTTGTGGACTGCATAACGAACAGAACTATTATGGATTTATGGGTTCGAGTCCCACCCGCATCAAAAATTAAATGTGTGCAAAAAATTATTTTTTTTATTTTAGATTTTGACTTTGCATAAATATTGTAAGTCCATGGCCTTTTACGGTCAAAATATGATTGTATCCCTTCTTTATTGTTCCGCAAATAATTTTGATGTACGAGCAGCTGGGTTGCGGGTATATTACAGTCGAGCACACTCGAATGTAGCTTTCTTACTTGTTTTAATTTGCATATGCAACATAAAAAATTAAATACAATAAAAGTTGTTTAAGTCTTCATATGGGGAAAATACACGTAACGGAAAAGCTTTAGTAGAGGCCCTAAGTTCCCAAGCGAAATAATAAGGAATAAAAAAAAATATATATATATCTCAAAAAACTAACTTCATATTTGTTTGTTTTGACCCAAAATTAGTCTAAAACAAGTAAGAAAGCTACAGTCGAGTGTGCTCGACTGTAATATACCCGCTACCCAGCTGCTTGTACATAATTTATTTGCGGAACAAAAAATGGGCTACAATCATATTTTGACCGTAAAAGGCTATGGACTTATTATATTTATGCAAAGTCAAAATATAAAATAAAAAAAAAAAAAAAATTTTTGCACACATTTAATTTTTGATGCGGGCGGGACTCGAACCCGTAAATGCATTATAGTACTGTTCGTTTTGCAGTCCACAACTTAACCCATTTCACCACTGTACACGCACACACGATTCGGCACAATGAACAATATGGCATCAAAATTGCGCTTGTAATCAATGTTTTTTCGATTTACAGGGGCGGAAGGGGGCGTGGCCAAAATCCAAAATAAACTTGATCAGCGTGCAATAATAGCACATATTGTCACCAAATTTGGTAGTCCTAGCTCTTATAATAGCTGAGATCTAGATTTTCACACGGACAGACAGACGGACAGACGGACATGGCCATATCGACTCGGCCGTTGATCCCGAGACAGAATATATACACTTTATGGGGTCGGAGGTGTCTCCTTCTGCCTGTTACATACATTTTCGGTTTGAACAAAGTTATAATACCCTTCTACTCTATGAGTAGCGGGTATAATAAAAATAGAAACAAGTAAGAAAGCTACATTCGAGTGTGCTCGACTGTAATATACGCGCTACCCAGCTGCTTGTACATAATTTATTTGCGGAACAAAAAATGGGCTACAATCATATTTTGACCGTAAAAGGCTATGGACTTATTATATTTATGCAAAGTCAAAATATAAAATAAAAAAAAAAAAAAATTTTTGCACACATTTAATTTTTGATGCGGGCGGGACTCGAACCCGTAAATGCATAATAGTACTGTTCGTTTTTCAGTCCACAACTTAACCCATTTCACCACCGTACACGCACACACGATTCGCCACAATGCTGCAAGCAGCGCTGCCGGCAGCGGCCGGCAGTTGTTACGCTGAAGTGGCCAGCTCAGTCACCGGACCTCAATCCGATAGAGAATCTCTATAATGATGTTGAGCAGCACATTCGCACCAAAAATCTGGGCAGTTTGAATGATTTGTGGATAGTTATCCGAGAAGCGTGGTACAGTATTCCGCAGAACAGATGCGCTGCTTTAGTGGAGAGTCAGCATCGAAGATTGGATGTAGTTATCAAAAACAAAGGATATCCAACAAAATATTAGTCCCCTTTCTTATGTATTCTCATTCTACTTAATAAATTAATAAAAAAAAGTATAAGTGTGCTAAACTCATGTCCAGCTGAAAATCATAGTTAATTCATTCAAACCATCGCAGAAAAAAAACGACGAAAGGGAATAGGCTGAATGTAACGGTACATCTTATCAACTAATAAGGCAACAACCAGAAAAAAAATTGGTGAACTATTCACTTTATGGTGAACTATTCACTATAAAAATTCATGTTGAAGTGTCCTGCTAAATAGTGTGCTAAATAAAAGGCCACCACTGTATATATATTTAAAATTTAGTTAAAAGTTTTACCAAATATATTTAAAAGTCGTTATAGAAAAGATATTAAATTAAATATATTATTACTATAGATTGAAAACAAAGCAAACATTACTATAGGACGAAAACAAAGCAAACAAGGAAACAAACAATATAGTAAACCAAGACCAAAAATTCAAAAAATTCAGTTATTGTAAAAAAGAAATTAAATAATTTGTTGAATAGTTATGGAGCTCGATCAGTTTGCGAAGACCTTCAAGCAGCGTCGCATCGAGCTCGGCTTCACCCAGCGCGATGTGGCTCTGGCCATGGGCAAACTCTATGGCAACGATTATTCGCAGGCGACAATTTCACTCTTTGAGACACACAAGTTGAGCGTCAAGAGCATGCGCAAGCTTAAGCCATTGCTGCAGAAGAACCGGGTATAAAAAAAAAAACGATGATATGAAACATTTTTGTGTACTTATCCAAAAATGAAGAGAATTGATCTACTTGTTAAAAAAAGGCATACTTTAATGCAAATGCACTACGAAAAAAAAGCTATGGAAAAAAAGCTATGCTTACAGCTATGGAAAACGTTAAGCTGAATAACTTCTGTGTTTATTATCCGATTGTTACCAAATTTTCAGAGATCATCTGACCAGCTATAGTTATCATGTAAACCGAAAATGAACAATATGGCATCAAAATTGCACTTGTTATCAATGTTTTTTCGATTTGCGGGGGCGGAAGGGGGCGTGGCCAAAATCCAAAATAAACTTGATCAGCGTGCAATTATAACACATATTGTCACCAAATTTGGTTGTCCTAGCTCTTATAATAGCTGAGATCTAAATATTCACACGGACAGACAGACGGTCAGACGGACAGACGGACATGGCTATATCGACTCGGCTGTTGATCCTGAGCCAGAATATATATACTTTATGGGGTCGGAGGTGTCTCCTTCTGCCTATTACATACATTTTCGGTTTGAACAAAGTTATAATACCCTTCTACTCTATGAGTAGCGGGTATAAAAAAGAAAAAGCTTAAGCGGCATGAACTGAGAATCGAACCACGGGCCTGTCGGTTCAGGAGTTTATCGCTTTTCCACTAAGCTACTGACGCTGTTATCCAACAACTTCAAAAATTTGCATTGTAAGGCATTCTTATTATTTCCTGTACAAATAAAGAATTTGCGCTGCCGGCAGCGCTGCTTACAGCTATGGAAAACGTTAAGCTGAATAACTTCTGTGTTTATTATCCGATTGTTACCAAATTTTCAGATATCATCTGGCTAGCTATAGTTATCATATAAACCGAAAATGAACAATATGGCATCAAAATTGCGCTTGTAATCAATTTTTTTTTTATTTACAGGGGCGGAAGGGGGCGTGGCCATAATCCAAAATAAACTTGATCAGCGTGCAATAATAACACATACTGTCACCAAATTTGGTAGTTCTAGCTCTTATAATAGCTGAGATCTAGATTTTCACACGGACAGTCAGACGGACAGACGGACAGACAGACAGACGGACAGACGGACAGACGGACATGGCTATATCGACTCGGCTGTTGATCCTGAGCCAGAATATATATACTTTATGGGGTCGGAGGTGTCTCCTTCTGCCTGTTACATACATTTTCGGTTTGAACAAAGTTATAATACCCTTCTACTCTATGAGTAGCGGGTATAATAATTTTTACACTGCAACAGAAAAATTGCGCATTTGAGGGTTAATTAGAGTGTTATATGTTTCTTTAATTTGTGTTATGTTAACTGTGACAGTGGTGCATAAATGTTATAGGGAGTTGTATCGTTTCTGATTCAAAAAGAATTTATATATGTAATATTTATTGAAATATTAGGTGATTAATTAATTAAGTTGTACAAATAATAATGATTAAACAGATTGATTCACGCAACACAAGCTCTACTTTCAACGACAGTCCGACTTGACCGATCGATGCTTCTTATCCGTACTTCAACAACTTCTTAACGACTTCTCTGCGGCGACTTCTATACGACTTCCCTTCAACTCAACGACTGCTTTCGCTGCTCGATTATAATTATTGTTGCCTGCCTGATCTTATCGATAGGCGCCTGCAGCGTTGCCACCCGTGCCATCACGCTGCCATCACCTCTATTGTTTACATTCGGTCATCCTGCTCATCATCGTCTGTCCCAGACAATAAGTCATCCTTGTTGTTCTCAGTATACTTCCATAGTTTCATATTGTCAGCACTCGTATGCGTTTTGTTGGGACCTTCACCTTGGACTGCTTTTCGAACTTCATATCTGCCATTACGCTTTGCCTTTGTAACTTCATATGGTCCAAGAAAAGTGCTCGCTAACTTCTTTCCCGCAACGAACTGAGTACGCTTTACTGCCACCAGATCGCCTTCCTTGTATATGACATCTCCTTTGCGTTTTTTATCGTAGTTTTTCTTATAAAGATCTTGAGCCTTTTGTATTTGCTTCTTAGCCGTCTGTTGTAATATCTGCCTCTCTTTGTCGAATTCCTCAAGCATTTCATTCTCCAAAAGTTCCAATAATTTATCACTCGATTTATTTTTCATTTTTACTTCATACATTATCTCGAAAGGTGATTTCTTTGTAGAGCAATTTATATGGGAATTAATAGCTTTTTGCACCTGCGAGGTGAACTTATACCACTTTGACGAATCTTCGGCCGATAACTTAGAGATAATTGACAAGATAGATCTATTAATTCTTTCTACTTGCCCGTTTCCTCTGGGCACACCAGTTGTTGTTAAAACATGCTCTATTCCATTTGTTTTTGCGTAATCGTGAAATGCATCTGATGTAAAGGCAACTCCTCTGTCTGTTATTATTCTGGTCGGATTACCAAAGACTATTGACCATTCTTCCATCTTTTTTAAAACTTCGTCAGCTCCAGTTGATTTTGTTGTAAAAATCCACACAAATTTAGAAAACCCATCAACAAGTGCGAAGATGTACTTATACTGTTTCAAAGACGAATCCATCGGTCCTAAGTGATCAGCATGCAAAGTGTGTAACGGCTTGTCAGCTTTCTCAATACAGCACAAAAGTCCGTCCTGTTTACCCAGCTTCTTGTTGGAAATAATACACGGAATACATGTGTTGATAAATTTTGTGACCTTGCTCTCTAAATGTGGAATTCAAAACTGCTGTTCTATAGAATGAATGGTCTTCTGACTCGCAAAATGTCCAACGCCTTGAGCTTCACCTATAATTTTTCGTTCTATTAATTTAGGTACAACAAGCAAATCATTTCCTTTGATAAGCTTGAACAAAATTCCTCCCTTTAGTTTGAAGTCGTTGTAGGGTCGATCTTTCAAAACCGTGCTTATGGCCTGTATATATTCATCCTTTTGTTGGGCTACTTTTAATCGACAAGAAATCTCAGCTGATACGAAGAAGACATCGCTGGCATACCGGCTAAGACAATCCACATGACGCATTCTCTCACTCGCTCGATGCTCCGTCTTGAAGTCGAAGTCAGCCATGTATAAAATCCATTCTGCTACCTCCCGTGGAACGTCTCTCTTTCGTATGGTTTGTGTGAGAGCTATGTTGTCCGTAACCAGCTTAAACGGAACGCCAAGCAAATAATGACGAAATTTTTTCATAGCCAGATAAGCAGCTTTTACTTCCAAAATGTAGCTATTCCGTCCTGATTCACTTATACTCGTCTTTTTGCTCCAATGGGGTGTAATTTATCTTCAAAATATTGTAGCAAAGTGGCACCAAAACCGTCCTTCGAAGCGTCTGTGTGCAACTCAGTCAATGCACCTCTACAATAAATCCTTAAAACGGGGCCGTCGCACAATGCACTCTTCAGATTTTCAATAGCTGCATATTCCTTAGACTCCAACTTAAAAGTAGCATCCTTTTTTAAAAGATTGGTTAAAGGTCGTGCAATAATGGAATAGTCTTTCACAAACTTCCTGAAGAATCCTGTTAAACCCAAAAAGGATTGGATTGCTTTTACATTCTTAGGTACTGCAAACTGCTTCACGGCAACTGTTTTTTCTTTGCCAGGCCAAATCCTTCCATCTTGTACTGCGTGTCCCAAAAAGTTGATTCTGTTTACAAGAAATTGACATTTCTTCCACTTTATACGCAAGCTGAACTTAGCCGACTCAGACTCTCAATACATTCGTTGTTCGTCTGGCCATATATAATAATATCATCCATATAAATCTGTAGAATGTCCCGTGATACAAACTCCTGAAATATGTGGTTTATAAATCTTATAAATGCCGCAGGGGAATTGCAGTGTATTTTCGACTTGACTCTTCTACAGGCACGTGAAAATAGCCGGTCTCTAAGTCCAATGATACAAACACTTTTGCGGCTTGCAGCTTTTCAAGTACATCCTCTATTATTGGTACAGGAAAACAATCCTTGAGCACCATGCTGTTTAATTGACGATAGTCAATGCAGATTCTGTATGTGGCATCTTTTTTCTTCAGAACGACGGTTCGGCTGGCGAAGCTTGATGTAGATGGTCGAACGATTCCTTCTTTCAACCACTCATCGACTTGCTTCTTAACGGCTTCGCTTTCGACTGGAGGATGACGACTTGGTTGATGGCGAAACGGTTTAATTTTCTCATCTGGTACAACTCGTAGCTCAACAGGTGACTCAGCGGTCGGCAATGTTGGCTGATATTCCTCTATCAGATTTCGTATCATGGGTGCAAACTGCGGAGGAGCATTGACATTACTTTCAGCACAACCATAGTCTTCAATACTTATCTGATTTATGTCAGCTATTTCCGGGCAAGCTGACAACAACGTAAACTTGTATCCATCTGCATCCATTGTAAATTGAAATTTCGTGAGAAAATCATATCCAAGTAGAGCATAATTTTCTATTTTTTCGTCCTCCACCACGATGAAACTTTGCAGAGTCTTCATTTCGTCAATTTGAACAGCTCCGGTAAACACTCCCAGCGGCACAGTGCCCGTTTTGCCCAGGCCTCGCAACAAAGTATAACATGGACTCAGCATAACATCCTCTAGCTTCTTGTACACCGAATACTTTATGATCGAAACATCAGCACCCGTGTCAACCAGGCACGCAACTTCAACACCATTTATTACAATGATTTTGAGCCGTTTGACATTCTTGCCAACTTGCACCACATTCACTGACTGCGGGCAACTCGTTGAAATATGGCCAGTAGCACCACATTTGAAGCACTTCACTCCAGCATTACAGTCTTTCTTCATATGTTGAGGCGATCCACAATTGAAGCACCGAGCTGCCTTCTTATTGTTGTTATGATTTCGCTGGCTGTCACTGTTTCTCTGCTGCTGTTTCTCTGTCGAGCTCTTATCAACCAGTTTTAATGCTCAATCCTTTAACGATATAACGTATTACAGACTTTGTTTCAACATTTCCCAGTGCGGCTATTTTCTTCATTTGTAAGACGTATTCATGAAAACTCTCTGTTTGCAGTTTCTTCCTATTTACCAATTTCTCATGTACTTCCGCACTGCCCATTATTTGTTTAAATTCTTTCAACAGCGCTGCTTTTAATTCATCATACGATCCTACCAACTCCGATTCGAAGAATAACTGTGCTGTTTTTGTCATCTTTGATCGCGCTTGAGCATATTTTTGCATCTCGTTTAATCCATACGCCTCAGCATTCAACTCGAAATTTGCAATCTAATTTTTGACCGGCACCGTCTCGCCGTCAAAATCTTCCACAACATTTCCAAAACATTCAACTGAGACTTTTGGCGTATTTTGCGCCACCCCATCAGCTTGAATTTTCAGACTTAATAGTTGAATAATTTGGTGCAACTGGGCTTGATTATCCATCTCTTCTGTTTCTTTTTCTTGTGCTTGTCTACGTGTATTTTTTTGTCGCGACGTTTTTGGTGTTTCATCTATTGTTGTCTCTTTCACACCCTTTCTGGCATTCGCCTTCGAGCGCGACGCACTTGGCATTTGTCTCGCCGTCTCTGACCGTTACTTTTCTGGAAATTGCGCGTTGCGGCGCCAACACATACACACACACGAAATTTTAGTTTTTGACTCTATTTCACCACAACGCAAATTTTTGCACAGACAGTCTCACAGTTTTTATGATAAGTTTGTTCAGCGGTTGAGCCCCCAAATGTAATATTTATTGAAATATTAGGTGATTAATTAATTAAGTGGTACAAATAATAATGATTAAACAGATTGATTCACGCAACACAAGCTCTACTTTCAACGACAGTCCGACTTGACCGATCGATGCTTCTTATCCGTACTTCAACAACTTCTTAACGACTTCTCTGCGGCGACTTCTATACGACTTCCCTTCAACTCAACGACTGCTTTCGCTGCTCGATTATAATTATTGTTGCCTGCCTGATCTTATCGATAGGCGCCTGCAGCGTTGCCACCCGTGCCATCACGCTGCCATCACCTCTATTGTTTACATATATTAATTTTAAATTAAAAAGAATTTATATATTAATTTTATTTATTTTTTATTTAAATAATTTATTAATTTTAAGTCAACTAATAGGAGTCGACGTAAAACTAACAAGTAAAGAAAGCTACAGTCAAGCCAGTTTTGAAACAAATTATCACACATTTAATTTAATCAAAAAACGCTGCACAAGTTTATCCGCCACCTATTGTTTAAATTAGATCTATTTTTAAATAGCGCCATCTACAAAGTACGAAGTATCGAGACGATGACGTCACGCGCAGCACAGGCGCAAGCAGTGGAAGTACGTAAAACGGAAACATGAATAATTTATCGTCGGATTGGATTGTAATTTGGGAAATAGATTTATATTGCAAGTATTTATGTTCATACCAAAGCAGAAAGTTGTAACCAATACTTCTCCTAATATCGTAAAAAGCTGATTTGCTTGGGTGGTGCGCGTGGCATCAAAAATTGAAAATAAACTCAATCTACCTATGATACACAGGAACCATGATGTCAAATTTGTTGTCTCTAGGTATTGTAATAGCTGACATCTCGACGTTCGTACAGACAGACGGACAGACAGACGTTCAAACGGACAGACGGATAGACAGACAGACGGACAGACAGACGGACATGGCTTAATCGACTCAGCTAATGATCCTGAGTCAGAATATATACACTTTGTGGGGTCTGCCATGTCTCCTACCATTTTTGACCATTTTCAATGGTCGAATGGATAAAAATGTTGATTAAAGTTAACTAATTTGATTTAATGATTAAATTTTAATTTAAATTAGGTTCAAAATTTTAAAATGGAATATAATTTACTTTAACTATAAAATATAATTTATTATAATTTAAATTAATTCCGGGAAAAAAACAAAATTTCTGGCCGATCCAACATTTGTTGCAATGGATTGGGGAAAACCCAGAAAAACCCAATGAGATCAGAAAAGTTAATATTAGTTATTAGGATGAAGTATTAATGAGTTAAGAATAGAAATTTGTATATTAGAAAGATAGGACTCTAAGTTGAAAAGTCTAAAAAATTTATTATAATGATCGCAGAGAAGGCAGAAGCAACTTAAATATATGCCGCTTAAGCTTTTTCTTTTTTATACCCGCTACTCATAGAGTAGAAGGGTATTATAAATTTGTTCAAACCGAAAATGTATGTAACAGGCAGAAGGAGATACCTCCGACCCCATAAAGTATATATATTCTGGCTCAGGATCAACAGCCGAGTCGATATAGCCATGTCCGTCTGTCTGTCCGTGTGAAAATCTAGATCACAGCTATTATAAGAGCTAGAACTACCAAATTTGGTAACAGTATGTGTTATTATTGCACGCTGATCAAGTTTATTTTGGATTTTGGCCACGCCCCCTTCCGCCCCTGTAAATAAAAAAAAATTGATTACAAGCGCAATTTTGACGCCATATTGTTCATTTGGACTACATGATAACTATAGATAGCCAGATGATCTCTGAAAATTTGGTAACAATCGGATAATAAACACAGAAGTTATTCAGCTTAACGTTTTCCATAGCTGTAAGCTGCGCTGCCGGCAGCGCAAATTCTATATTTGTACAGCAAATAATAAGAAATTCTTTATTTGTACAGGAAATAATAAGAATGCCTTACAATGCAAATTTTTGCAGTTGTTGGATAACAGCGTCAGTAGCTTAGTGGAAAAGCGATGAACTCCTGAACCGACAGGCCCGTGATTCGATTCCCAGTTCATGCCGCTTAAGCTTTTTCTTTTTTTTTTAAGAACTAATACTTTAATTTTTGAATATGCATTAATTGGTGGTCGTGCATTTTATTTAAAAATTTTTTAATGGCTCACAATGAACTTTGTTAATAAGTGGAGAAGTGACAGTCTCTTAAATCAGCTGTGTGCGATTGTTAGTGCGCAGCTTTTTCTTATATTTTTTATTTTTATTTTTTATTTAATTGTATGTTTAAGTTATGAGAATAAATATCAACAAAAACACGCATCATGAATTCAGACTTTGTTTTTGTCGTGCAAGAATTTCAGAATGGTCTCATAATGTAACTTTGTCAAAATTTGCGTAGTGGCTATAGAATTATTATTTTTACTGTTTAAGTGATAAATATTGGATTTTTTGGTACCTGAATAAAAATGTTATACGTTTTCAATACTTTTTACTCCTTTTGCCGGAAGCGCTGCTTGCAGCATTGTGCCGAATAGTGTGTGCGTGTACCTTGGTGAAATGGGTTAAGTTCTGGACTGCATAACGAAGAGAACTATTATGCATTTATGGGTTCGAGTCCCACCCGCATCAAAAATTAAATGTGTGCAAAAAATTTTTTTTTTTATTTTAGACTTTGACTTTGGATAAATATTGTAAGTCCATGGCCTTTTACGGTCAAACTATGATTGTAGCCGTTCTTTATTGTTCCGCAAATAATTTTGATGTACGAGCAGCTGGGTAGCGGGTATATTACAGTCGAGCACACTCGAATGTAGCTTTCTTACTTGTTTTTTTAATATCCATGGTCTAAAAAAGAGTTCGAATTATTAAAAGGATACGGATAGGATTGCATGGAAGGAGTATAGGCTTCAGTGGAATAAGTAGATTTTAAAAAGTCCGCAAACGAATCGGCAGCAGCCTGATCATTAGCTGCTTTGTTATTTAATAAAAAAAAAAAAAAAAATGGAAATCTATTAGTTTTACGTTTCAAATTAACAAAGTTATAAAATTGCTTAGGGTCCTGGGCAAAGTGTAGACGACAACGAATTAAGTAATCATTGTAGCAGCATGTATTTTGAGCAAAGAAGTTCGCCCTAACAACGATATACCGAGAATTGTCAAAAGGACTTCTAGTGGATTAAAACTTTTTAAAATACCTGGATTTTAAATTTCTTAAACCCATCAATTCACGAGAAAACCACTGTGGCCTTTTAAACTTACCGAGTTAAGTCATAGGGAACACAATGATCAAAAAATTAATTAATAGATTTATAAAAATATGAGATACAACAAGTAAGAAAGTTACATTCGAGTGTGCTCGACTGTAATATACCCGCTACCCAGCTGCTCGTACATCAAAATTATTTGCGAAACAATAAGGAACGGCTAAAATCATATTTTGACCGTAAAAGGCCATGGACTTACAATATTTATCCAAAGTCAAAGTCTAAAATTAAAATAAACTTTTTTGCACACATTTGATGCATTTTTGATGCGGGTGGGACTCGAACCCATAAATGCATAATAGTTCTCTTCGTTATGCAGTCCACAACTTAACCCATTTTACCACCGTACACGCACACACTATTCGGCACAATGCTGCAAGCAGCGCTTCCGGCAAAAGGAGTAAAAAGTATTGAAAACGTATAACTTTTATTCAGGTACCTAAAAATCCAAGATTTATCACTTAAACAGTAAAAATAATAATTCTACCTGTTGAAGACTATAAATCGAATACGTGCATGTAAAAAACAATATGTGCCCTTTTAATAATACTCTATATACTTGAATGGAAAGTGTTCTAGAGCACTCTAACTTTTAATAAATTTTGTTAAAAAAAACGACCGATAGGTTCTATGGCATCTATATGATGTATCGGTCCGTACCGGCTCGTTCCGACTAATTTACAGCGGGCAACAATAAGAAACATGTATACAAAGTTTCATGAAAGTAGCTCAAAAAGGGAGGCAACAACTTTTATTTGTAAAAATAAGAAAAGTTCGATCTCCCCCACCATGACACGCATGTATGCGGAATCGAACCTTGAACCCATTACCTAAGAGGTCCACCACTTCTCCATTCGGTCATTAAGCCATTACGCAAATTTTGACAAAGTTACATTATGAGACCATTCGGAAATTCTTGCACGACAAAAACAAAGTCTGAATGCATGATGCGTGTTTTTGTTGATATTTATTCTCATAACTTAAACATACAATTAAATAAAAAATAAAAATAAAAAAATATAAGAAAAAGCTGCGCTCTAACAATCGCACACAGCTGATTTAAGAGACCGTCACTTCTCCACTTGTTAACAAAGTTCATTGTAACAAAGTTCATTCTTAAAAAAAAAAAGAAAAAGCTTAAGCGGCATGAACTGGGAATCGAACCACGGGCGTGTCGGTTCAGGAGTTCATCGCTTTTCCACGAAGCTACTGACTCTGTTGTCCAACAACTGCAAAAATTTGCATTGTAAGGCATTCTTATTATTTGCTGTACAAATAAAGAATTTCTTATTATTTCCTATACAAATATAGAATTTGCGCTGCCGGCAGCGCTGCTTACAGCTATGGAAAACGTTAAGCTGAATAACTTCTGTGTTTGTTATCCAATTGTTACCAAAATTTCAGAGATAATATGGCATCAAAATTGCGCTTGTAATCAATTTTTTTTTATTTACAGGGGCGGAAGGGGGCCTGGCCGAAATCCAAAATAAACTTGATCAGCGTGCAATAATAATACATTTTGTCACCAAATTTGGTAGTTCTAGCTCTTATAATAGATGAGATCTAGATTTTCACACGGACAGACGGACAGACGGACAGACAGACAGACATACGGACATGGCTATGTCGACTCGGATGTTGATCCTGCGCCAGAATTTATGGTGCCTGTTACATACATTTTCGGTGTGAACAAAGTTATAATACCCTTCTACTCTATGAGTAGCGGGTATAATTAAAATAAAACAAGTAAGAAAGCTACAGTCGAGAGTGCTCGACTGTAATATACCCGCTACCTAGCTGCTTGTACATAATTTATTTGCGGGACAAAAAAACGGCTACAATCATATTTTGACCGTAAAAGGCTATGGACTTATAATATTTATGCAAAGTCAAAATATAAAATAAAAAAAAAAAAACATTTTTGCACACATTTAATTTTTGATGCGGGCGGGACTCGAACCCGTAAATGCATAATAGTACTGTTCGTTTTGCAGTCCACAACTTAACCCATTTCACCACCGTACACGCACACACGATTCGGCACAATGCTGCAAGCAGCGCTGCCGGCAGCGCTGCTTACAGCTGTGAAAACGTTAAGCTGAATAACTTCTGTGTTTATTATCCGATTGTTACCAAATTTTCAGAGATCATCTGGCTAGCTTAGTTATCATGTAAACCGAAAATCTTGTTATCAATGTTTTGTTATCAATGTTTTTTCGATTTGCGGGGGCCGAAGGGGGCGTGGCCAAAATCCAAAATAAACTTGATCAGCGTGCAATAATAACACATATTGTCACCAAATTTGGTTGTCCTAGCTCTTATAATAGCTGAGATCTAGATTTTCACACGGACAGACAGACAGACATACGGACATGGCTATGTCGACTCGGATGTTGATCCTGCGCCAGAATTTATGGTGCCTGTTACATACATTTTCGGTGTGAACAAAGTTATAATACCCTTCTACTCTATGAGTAGCGGGTATAATTAAAATAAAACAAGTAAGAAAGCTACATTCGAGTGTGCTCGACTGTAATATACCCGCTACCCAGCTGCTTGAACATAATTTATTTGCGGAACAAAAACGGCTACAATCGTATTTTGACCGTAAAAGGCTATGGACTTATAATATTTATGCAAGTCAAAATATAAAATAAAAAAAAAACATTTTTGCACACATTTAATTTTTGATGCGGGCGGGACTCGAACCCATAAATGCATAATAGTACTGTTCGTTTTGCAGTCCAAAACTTAACCCATTTCACCACCGTACACGCACACACGATTCGGCACAATGCTGCAAGCAGCGCTGCCGGCAGCGATGCTTACAGCTGTGGAAAACGTTAAGCTGAATAACTTCTGTGTTTATTATCCGATTGTTACTAAATTTTCACATATCATCTGGCTAGCTATAGTTATCATTTGAACCGAAAATGAACAATATGGCATCAAAATTGCACTTGTTATCAATGTTTTTTCGATTTGCGGGGGCGGAAAGGGGCGTGGCCAAAATCCAAAATAAACTTGATCAGCGTGCTATAATAACACATATTGTCACCAAATTTGGTTGTCCTAGCTCTTATAATAGCTGAGATCTAGATTTTCACACGGACAGAAAGACGGACAGACGGACATGGCTATATCGACTCGGCTGTTGATCCTGAGCCAGAATATATATACTTTATGGGGTCGGAGGTGTCTCCTTCTGCCTGTTACATACATTTGCGCTTTGAACAAAGTTATAATACTCTTCTACTCTATGAGTAGCGGGTATAAAAAAAAAACATTTTTGCACACATTTAATTTTTGATGCGGGCGGGACTCGAACCCGTAAATGCATAATAGTACTGTTCGTTTTGCAGTCCACAACTTAACCCATTTCACCGACGTACACGCACACACGATCCGGCACAATGCTGCAAGCAGCGCTGCCGGCAGCGCTGCTTACAGCTGTGGAAAACGTTAAGCTGAATAACATCTGTATTTATTATCCGATTGTTACCAAATTTTTAGAGATCATCTGGCTAGCTATAGTTATCATGTAAACCGAAAATGAACAATATGGCATCAAAATTGCACTTGTTATCAATGTTTTTTTCGATTTGCGGGGGCGGAAGGGGGCGTGGCCTAAATCCAAAATAAACTTGATCAGCGTGCAATAATAACACATATTGTCACCAAATTTGGTTGTCCTAGCTCTTATAATAGCTGAGATCTAGATTTTCACACGGACAGACAGACGGACATGGCTATATCGACTCGGCTGTTGATCCTGAGCCAGAATATATATACTTTATGGGGTCGGAGGTGTCTCCTTCTGCCTGTTACATACATTTTCGGTTTGAACAAAGTTATAATACCCTTCTACTCTATGAGTAGCGGGTATAAAAATATAAGAAAAAGCTGCGCTCTAACAATCGCACACAGCTGATTTAAGAGACTGTCACTTCTCCACTTGTTAACAAAGTTCATTGTGAGCCATTTAAAAATTTTTAAATAAAATGCACGACCACCAATTAATGCGTATTCAAACATTAAAGTATTAGTTCTTAAAAAAAAAAAGAAAAGCTTAAGCGGCATGAACTGGGAATCGAACCACGGACCTGTCGGTTCAGGAGTTCATCGCATTTCCACTAAGCTTCTGACGCTATTATCCAACAACTGCAAAAATTTGCATTGTAAGACAATCTTATTATTCCCTGTACAAATAAAGAATTTGCGCTGCCGGCAGCGCTGCTTACAGCTACGGAAAACGTTAAGCTGAATAACTTCTGTGTTTATTATCCGATTGTTACCAAATTTTCAGAGATCATCTGGCTAGCTATAGTTATCATATAAAAAAATGAACAATATGGCATCAAAATTGCGCTTGTAATTAATTTTTTTCGATTTACAGGGGCGGAAGGGGGAGTGACCAAAATCCAAAATAAACTTGATCAGCGTGCAATAATAACACATACTGTCACCAAATTTGGTAGTTCTAGCTCTTATAATAGCTGAGATCTAGACTTTCACACGGACAGACAGACGGACAGACAGACAGACGGACAGACAGACAGACGGACAGACAGACAGACGGACATGGCTATATCGACTCGGCTGTTGATCCTGAGCCAGAATATATATACTTTATGGGGTCGGAGGTGTCTCCTTCTGCCTGTTACATACATTTTCGGTTTGAACAAAGTTATAATACCCTTCTACTCTATGAGAAGCGGGTATAAAAATATAAGAAAAAGGTGCGCTCTAACAATCGCACACAGCTGATTTAAGAGACTGTCACTTCTCCACTTGTTAACTAAGTTCATTGTGAGCGATTAAAAAAGTTTTAAATAAAATGCATGACCACCAATTAATGCATAATCAAAAATTAAAGTAAAAGTTCTTAAAAAAAAAAAATAAAAAGAACAAGCTTAAGCGGCATGAACTGGGAATCGAACCACGGACCTGTCGGTTCAGGAGTTCATCGCTTTTCCACTAAGCTACTGACGCTGTTATCCAACAACTGCAAAAATTTGCATTGTAAGGCATTCTTATTATTTCCTGTACAAATAAAGAATTAGCGCTGCCGACAGCGCTGCTTACAGCTACGGAAAACGTTAAGCTGAATAACTTCTGTGTTTATTATCCGATTGTTACCAAGAGATCATCTGGCTAGCTATAGTTATCATGTAGTCCGAAAATGAACAATATGGCATCAAAATTGCGCTTGTAATTAATTTTTTTCGGAATACAGGGGCGGAAGGGGGCGTGGCCAAAATCCAAAATAAACTTGATCAGCGTGCAATAATAACACATTTTGTCACCAAATTTGGTAGTTCTAGCTCTTATAATAGCTAAGATCTAGATTTTCACACGGGCAGACAGACGGACAGACGGACAGACAGACGGACATGGCTATATCGACTCGGCTGTTGATCCTGAGCCACAATATATATACTTTATGGGGTCGGAAGTGTCTCCTTCTGCCTGTTACATACATTTTCGGTTTGAACAAAGTTATAATACCTACTCTATGAGTAGCGGGTATAAAAATCCCAATCTGAACACAAATAAAAAGTAGACCAATCATTATTTAAAATCAAATTATTAAGTTTAATGGAGTTGGTCTTGCGAAAGCAGCGAGATTTTAATTTGGAAAAAGCTTTTTCAGTTTTCACAAGAGTAGGCAATTTTAATGACAAGGCTAATGTAGGATGGTAAGGATCTTCGGGTAAAACTAAAGGATCAATTCTAGAAATAGTGTTTTGCAACATTACTTCAGAGGAAAAGATAAGATGAAGCATTCGACAATTTAAGTTAGAAATATTATTAATTTGATGAAAGTTCGGAAAGTCCTATAAGAAATTTATTAAAGCTAGAGGGAACCAAGAAATCTGATTGAGAGGTCCATGCAACTTCTGGTAAATTAAAATCACCAAAAACTTAAAGAAAATCTCTATCAGATAGCTTGGATGCAACAGACTGGATAGAGGAAAGATGTTCAAGGTAGATGGAAACATCTGAAGAAGGGGGAATATAAGAGCAAGTAATATGTGTGGAAATTCGACCCACTGACACTTTAACACAGATAAATTCTGGGCAATCAATTAACAATTGTTCGACATACAAATCTGACTCAGCAGCTATAAGCACGCCTCCACCAGTTCGACATAAATGGTTGTATCTGAAGGAAGTATACTTATCTGTAAAGATTGGGCTACTGAGTACATCTGGTTTTTACCAAGTTATAGTAAATATTAAAATATGGTAATTAAAAGAAACACAATCAATAAAGAATTTAGAATGCTTAGTATTAATTCCTCTAACATTTTGATAAGCAAAAAAAAGTGAAGATAGATTTACTTTTTTGATGTTCCACTCGAAAACGGGGCACTGGAAACTACTGGCAAAGAAACTGAGGGACGGATTTTTTGTTTAGGAGTATACTCCTTAACAATTAAATCAGGGGGCCAAAAATTTACACCACAGACTTTTTTAAAGCTGTCTGCAGAAATATTAATTTTAAACGATGCAATGTCTTGTGCATAGTTAAATTTAAATTTCTCAACAAAAATGTTTGTTATTGAGATCTTAGATTGAATAAATGCTTGCACTTGACATGAAAAACTTTAACGCAGAGCCAGCAATCAACAAAATCTGACTTAGAGTCAGCAGAGGTTTTACAGTTTCTAGCCGAGCGACAATATCTTTATTAAAAGTGATGTACTCAAAAAATGTAGGGAACCCCAAAAGAATAGTAAAGTAGGAAAGTAAATTCAAAAATAACAAGTAAGAACGGCTACAGTCAAGTGTTGACTGTATAAGACCATGGATCTTTCAAGGTTATGAAAAAAATCAGATTGAGAAAACTGTTATTGGTAAACGTATTTTTCTTGGAAAAATAATAAACAACACATATTATTTTCAGTTAGACGCCAAGCAGTCCACTGCTTGGAAAAACACTGCTTGCTTGCTTGCAGTGGGCGCAGTGAAAATCTATATGAAACGTTGAATAACTTTTATGTTCATTGTCCGATCGGAACAAAATTTTCAGCGATCGTTTAAGTGGTGATAGTTATCATTCACAATCCTGAATACTCTAGCTTTATTATTGCGCTTGCTATACGGTTTTTCGATTTTCGGGGCGAAAGTAGGCGTGGCCCAAATTTTAATAAAAATTTTACAGCGTATGTTTCACCAAATTTGGTGGCTCTAGCTTTTTTAGTTTCTGAGATATAGGCGCTCGCAATACGGTTTTTCGATTTGCGGGGGCCGAAGTAGGCATGGCACAAAATTTTAATAAAAATTTTACAACGAATTATCCATATAAGTGTTGTCATCAAATTTGGTGGGTCTACCTTTTTTAGTTTCTGAGATCTGGACGTTCGTACAGACGGACAGACAGACATGGCTTAATCGACTCGGCTAGTGATCCTGAACGGGAGAATCGATAAGAGCAGACGCATAAAACAAATCCAGTAAGCTCGAGGGAGTTTTACAAGGTGAGAGCCACTGAGTATTAGTAAGTAAGATAAGCTAGAACCTAGAACAACAGAAACGCTGCTGTAAGAGTAACACTCAACACACGCGTAATCAGCTCAAAGAGCGTAAATATAACGTAAGAGTGTGCAAGAGTAGACTCAAAATAAAAACAACAAATGACGCCAAAGACGCGCAAGTTGAAAATTGTGTAAAATTAGTGAAATTAAAAAGCACCAGGGTAAACACGGAATGTTTTAAATACGCACCGGGCTACCACAAACTAAAATATACCAAAGTAGTTTAAAATCACAAATTATTAGCAAAGATTAGGGAGAAAAGATTAAAAACAAGAAAGAATGGCTACCTTCGGCTCACCGAAGGTTTAATACCATTGCAGACATATATAAGAAATGTTTCAAAGCGATATCTTGAAAAATGATAAAAATCGGGCGATAGGTTCTATGGCAACTATACGATGGATCGTTCCGATTTTCATAAAATTTGCACAGCTTTGAATGAAAATACTAAAGCATAGATTGCGAAAGCTTCTTTGCGATATCTTGAAAAATGACAAAAATCGGCAATTGGTTCTATGGCAGCTGTACGATACATCGGTCCGACCCGGCTCGTTCCGACTTATTTACAGCCTGCAGCAATGAGAAGCATGTATACCAAGTTTCATTAAGATATCTGTAAAACTGAGAGACTTGTTTGCGTTGCAACAGACGCACGGATAGACGGACAGACGGACATGGCTAGTTTGACTTCCCTATTGATGCTGATTAAGAAAATATATACAAACTTCTGGCCAAAATTAATATACCATCTGCAATGGTATAAATATTGAGAGTAAAGGTCAACACAACCGATCACCAGAAAGTCACCCAATATTTTGAATCCCTGATTATTTTCAATGCGGTTTATTTCGATTGTTCCTGCTGGAGTTTGTGTCATCATTAGAGTCATTATAATAATTATAAGTCCGATGATTGGGTATCGGTCGGCTGTAAGTATTTGCTGTTATTAAAATTTTTTTAACCTCGCTATTCATAGAGTAGAAGGGTATTATAACTTTGTTTAAACCGCAAGCGTATGTTTGCTTGGTGTCTAACTGAAAATTATATGTTTTGTTTATTATTTTTCTTTGAAAAACACGTTTACCAAAAACAGTTTTCTCAATCAGTCAACAGCTCACACTTGAATGTAGCCGTTCTTACTTGTTTTTATTTATTTTTTATTGTGGATTTTGATTTTGCAATAATATTGTAGGATCAACGTCTTTTACACTGAAAATATGATTGTACCCGTTCTTTATTGTTTCGCAAATAATTTTGATGAACGAGCAGCTGGGTATCTTACTTATTTCTTGTTAAATTTTGGTGTCTATTATTTTCATTATAATATTTTTCATCTATTTGTTCAATTCTGCCTGTTCTCCTATAGGATTTTTATACCCGCTACTCATAGAGTAGAAGGGTATTATAACTTTGTTCAAACCGAAAATGTATGTAACAGGCAGAAGGTGACACGTCCGACCCCATAAAGTATATATATTCTGGCTCAGGATCAACAGCCGAGTCGATATAGCCATGTCCGTCTGTCCGTCTGTCTGTCCGTGTGAAAATCTAGATCTCAGCTATTATAAGAGCAAGAACTACCAAATTTGGTGACAAAATGTGTTATTATTGCACGCTGATCAAGCTTATTTTGGATTTTGGCCACTCCCCCTTCCACCCCTGTAAATCAAAAAAAATTAATTACAAGCGCAATTTTGACGCCATATTGTTCATTTTCGGACTACATGATAACTATAGCTAGCCAGATGATCTCTGAATTTGGTAACAATCGGATAATAAACACTGAAGTTATTCAGCTTAACGTTTTCCATAGCTGTAAGCAGCGCTGCCGGCAGTGTGAAATGGGTTAAGTTGTGGACTGCAAAACGAACAGTACTATTATGCATTTACGGGTTCGAGTCCCGCCCGCATCAAAAGTTAAATGTGTTCAAAACTGTTTATACCCGCTACTCATATAGTAGAAGGGTATTATAACTTTGTTCAAACCGAAAATGTATGTAACAGGCAGAAGGAGACACCTCCGACCCCATAAAGTATATATATTCTGGCAGAGGATCAACAGCCAAGTCGATATAGCCATGTCCGTCTGTCCGTCTATTCGTCTGTCTGTCCGTGTGAAAATCTAGATCTCAGCTATTATAAGAGCTAGGACAACCAAATTTGGTGACAATATGTGTTATTATTGCACGCTGATCAAGTTTATTTTGGATTTTGGCCACGCCCCCTTCGGCCCCCCAAATCGAAAAAACATTGATAACAAGTGCAATTTTGATGTCATATTGTTCATTTTCAGCTTACATGATAACTATAGCTAGCCAGATGATCTCTAAAAATTTGGTAACAATCGGATAATAAACACAGAAGTTATTCAGCTTAACGTTTTCCACAGCTGTAAGCAGCGCTGCGGGCAGCGCTGCTTGCAGCATTGTGCCGAATCGTGTGTGCGTGTACGGTGGTGAAATGGGTTAAGTTGTGGACTGCAAAACGAACAGTACTATTATGCATTTACGGGTTCGAGTTCCGCCCGCATCAAAAATTAAATGTGTGCAAAAATGTTTTTTTTTTTTTTTATTTTATATTTTGACTTTGCATAAATATTATAAGTCCATAGCCTTTTACGGTCAAAATATGATTGTAGCCGTTTTTTTGTTCCGCAAATAAATTATGTACAAGCAGCTGGGTAGCGGGTATATTACAGTCGAGCACACTCGACTGTAGCTTTCTTACTTGTTGAATATGCATTAATTGGTGGTCATGCATTTTATTTAAAATTTGTTTAATCGCTCACAATGAACTTAGTTAACAAGTGGAGAAGTGACAGTCTCTTAAATCAGCTGTGTGCGATTGTTAGAGCACACCTTTTTCTTATATATTTTTATTTTTATTATTCCCGCTACTCATAGAGTAGAAGGGTATTATAACTTTGTTCAAACCGAAAATGTATGTAACAGGCAGAAGGAGACACCTCCGACCCCATAAAGTATATATATTCTGGCTCAGGATCAACAGCCGAGTCGATATAGCCATGTCCGTCTATCCGTCTGTCCGTCTGTCTGTCTGTCCGTGTGAAAATCTAGATCTCAGCTATTATAAGAGCTAGAACTACCAAATTTGGTGACAGAATGTGTTATTATTGCAGGCTGATCAAGTTTATTTTGGATTTTGGCCACGCCCCCTTCCGCCCCTGTAAATAAAAAAAAATTGATTACAAGCGCCATTTTGATGCCATATTGTTCATTTTCGCTGTATATGATAACTATAGCTAGCCAGATGATCTCTGAAAATTTGGTAACAATCGGATAATAAACACAGAAGTTATTCAGCTAAACGTTTTCCATAGCTGTAAGCAGCGCTGCCGGCACCGCAAATTCTTTATTTGTACAGGAAATAATAAGAATGCCTTACAATGCAAATTTTTGCAGTTGTTGGATAACAGCGTCAGTAGCTTAGTGGAAAAGCGATGAACTCCTGAACCGACAGGCTCGTGGTTCGATTCCCAGTTCATGCCGCTTAAGCTTTTTCTTTTTATACCCGCTACTCATAGAGTAGAAGGGTAATATAACTTTTTTCAAACCGAAAATGTATGTAACAGGCAGAAGGAGACACCTCCGACCCCATAAAGTGTATATATTCTGGCTCAGGATCAACAGCCGTGTCGATATAGCCATGTCCGTCTGTCCGTCTGTCTGTCTGTCCGTCTGTCCGTCTGTTTGTCCGTGTGAAAATCTAGATCTCAGCTATTATAAGACGAACAGTACTATTATGCATTTACGGGTTCGAGTTCCGCCCGCATCAAAAATTAAATGTGTGCAAAAATGTTTTTTTTTTATTTTATATTTTGACTTTGCATAAATATTTTAAGTCCATAGCCTTTTACGGTCAAAATATGATTGTAGCCGTTTTTTTGTTCCGCAAATAAATTATGTACAAGCAGCTGGGTAGCGGGTATATTACAGTCGAGCACACTCGACTGTAGCTTTCTTACTTGTTGAATATGCATTAATTGGTGGTCATGCATTTTATTTAAAATTTGTTTAATCGCTCACAATGAACTTAGTTAACAAGTGGAGAAGTGACAGTCTCTTAAATCAGCTGTGTGCGATTGTTAGAGCACACCTTTTTCTTATATATTTTTATTTTTATTATTCCCGCTACTCATAGAGTAGAAGGGTATTATAACTTTGTTCAAACCGAAAATGTATGTAACAGGCAGAAGGAGACACCTCCGACCCCATAAAGTATATATATTCTGGCTCGGGATCAACAGCCGAGTCGATATAGCCATGTCCGTCTATCCGTCTGTCCGTCTGTCTGTCTGTCCGTGTGAAAATCTAGATCTCAGCTATTATAAGAGCTAGAACTACCAAATTTGGTGACAGTATGTGTTATTATTGCAGGCTGATCAAGTTTATTTTGGATTTTGGCCACGCCCCCTTCCGCCCCTGTAAATAAAAAAAAATTGATTACAAGCGCCATTTTGATGCCATATTGTTCATTTTCGCTGTATATGATAACTATAGCTAGCCAGATGATCTCTGAAAATTTGGTAACAATCGGATAATAAACACAGAAGTTATTCAGCTAAACGTTTTCCATAGCTGTAAGCAGCGCTGCCGGCAGCGCAAATTCTTTATTTGTACAGGAAATAATAAGAATGCCTTACAATGCAAATTTTTGCAGTTGTTGGATAACAGCGTCAGTAGCTTAGTGGAAAAGCGATGAACTCCTGAACCGACAGGCCCGTGGTTCGATTCCCAGTTCATGCCGCTTAAGCTTTTTCTTTTTATACCCGCTACTCATTGAGTAGAAGGGTAATATAACTTTTTTCAAACCGAAAATGTATGTAACAGGCAGAAGGAGACACCTCCGACCCCATAAAGTATATATATTCTGGCTCAGGATCAACAGCCGTGTCGATATAGCCATGTCCGTCTGTCCGTCTGTCTGTCTGTCCGTCTGTTTGTCCGTGTGAAAATCTAGATCTCAGCTATTATAAGAGCTAGAACTACCAAATTTGGTGACAAAATGTGTTATTATTGCACGCTGATCAAGTTTATTTTGGATTTTGGCCACTCCGCCTTCCGCCCCTGTAAATTGAAAAAAATTAATTACAAGCGCCATTTTGATGCCATATTGTTCATTTTGGACTACATGATAACTATAGATAGCCAGATGATCTCTGAAAAGTTGGTAACAATCGGATAATAAACACAGAAGTTATTCAGCTAAACGTTTTCCATAGCTGTAAGCACCGCTGCCGGCAGCGCAAATTCTTTATTTGTACAGGAAATAATAAGAATGCCTTACAATGCAAATTTTTGCAGTTGTTCGATAACAGCGTCAGTAGCTTAGTGGAAAAGCAATGAACTCCTGAACCGACAGGCCCGTCGTTCGATTCCCAGTTCATGCCGCTTAAGATTTTTTTTTTTTTTTAAGAACTAATACTTTAATTTTTGAATATGCATTAATTGGTGGTCGTGCATTTTATTTAAAAATTTTTTAATCGCTCACAATGAACTTTGTTAACAAGTGGAGAAGTGACGGTCTCTTAAATCAGCTGTGTGCGATTGTTAGAGCGCAGCTTTTTCTTATATTTTTTATTTTTATTATACCCGCTACTCATAGAGTAGAAGGGTATTATAACTTTGTTCAAACCGAAAATGTATGTAACAGGCAGAAGGAGACACCTCCGACCCCATAACGTATATATATTCTGGCTCAGGATCAACACCCGAGTCGATATAGCCATGCCCGTCTGTCCGTCTGTCTGTCTGTCCGTCTGTCTGTTCGTGTGAAAATCTAGATCTCAGCTATTATAAGAGCTAGAAATACCAAATTTGGTGACAGTATGTGTTATTACTGCACGCTGATCAAGTTTATTTTGGATTTTGGCCACGCCCCCTTCCGCCCCTGTAAATAAAAAAAAAGTTGATTACAAGCGCAATTTCGATGTCATATTGCTTATTTTCGGTTTATATGATAACTATAGCTAGCCAGATGATCGCTGAAAATTTGGTAACAATCGGATAATAAACACAGAAGTTATTTAGCTTAACGTTTTCCATAGCGGTAAGGAGCGCTGCCGGCAGCGCAAATTCTTTATTTGTACAGGAAACAATAAGAATGCCTTAAAATGCAAATTTTTGCAGTTGTTGGATAACAGCGTCAGTAGCTTAGTGGAAAAGCGATGATCTCCTGAACCGACAGGCCCGTGGTTCGATTCCCAGTTCACGCCGCTTAAGCTTTTTCTTTTTACACCCGCTACTCATAGAGTAGAAGGGTATTATAACTATGTTCAAAACGAAAATGTATGTAACAGGCAAAAGGAGACACCTCCGACCCCAAAAAGTATATATATTCTCAGGATCAACAGCCGAGTCGATATAGCCATGTCCGTCTGTCCGTCTGTCTGTCTGTCTGTCTGTCTGTCCGTGTGAAAATCAAGATCTCAGAAATTATAAGAGCTAGAACTACCTAATTTGGTGACAGTATGTGTTATTATTGCACGCTGATCAAGTTTATTTTGGATTTTGGCCACGCCCCCTTCCGCCCCTGTAAATAAAAAAAAATTGATTACAAGCGCCATTTTGATGCCATATTGTTCATTTTCGGTTTATTCGATAACTATTGCTAGCCAGATGATCTCTGAAAATTTGGTAACAATCGGATAATAAACACAGAAGTTATTCAGCTTAACGTTTTCCATAGCGGTAAGGAGCGCTGCCGGCAGCGCAAATTCTTTATTTGTACAGGAAACAATAAGAATGCCTTAAATTGCAAATTTTTGCAGTTGTTGGATAACAGCGTCAGTAGCTTAGTGGAAAAGCGATGAACTCCTGAACCGACAGGCCCGTGGTTCGATTCCCAGTTCACGCCGCTTAAGCTTTTTTCTTTTTACACCCGCTACTCATAGAGTAGAAGGGTATTATAACTATGCTCAAAACGAAAATGTATGTAACAGGCAAAAGGAGACACCTCCGACCCCATAAAGTATATATATTCTCAGGATCAACAGCCGAGTCGATATAGCCATGTCCGTCTGTCCGTCTGTCTGTCTGTCTGTCTGTCCGTGTGAAAATCAAGATCTCAGAAATTATAAGAGCTAGAACTACCTAATTTGGTGACAGTATGTGTTATTATTGCACGCTGATCAAGTTTATTTTGGATTTTGGCCACGCCCCCTTCCGCCCCTGTAAATAAAAAAAAATTGATTACAAGCGCCATTTGGATGCCATATTGTTCATTTTCGGTTTATATGATAACTATAGCTAGCCAGATGATCTCTGAAAATTTGGTAACAATCGGATAATAAACACAAAAGTTATTCAGCTTAACGTTTTCCATAGCTGTAAGCAGCGCTGCCGGCAGCGCAAATTCTTTATTTGTACAGGAAATAATAAGAATGCCTTACAATGCAAATTTTTGCAGTTGTTGGATAACAGCGTCAGTAGCTTAGTGGAAAAGCGATAAACTCCTGAACCGACAGGCTCGTGTTTCGATTCCCAGTTCACGCCGCTTAATCTTTTTCTTTTTACACCCGCTACTCATAGAGTAGAAGGGTATTATAACTATGTTCAAAACGAAAATGTATGTAACAGGCAAAAGGGAGACACCTCCGACCCCAAAAAGTATATATATTCTCAGGATCAACAGCCGAGTCGATATAGCCATGTCCGTCTGTCCGTCCGTCTGTCTGTCTGTCTGTCCGTGTGAAAATCAAGATCTCAGAAATTATAAGAGCTAGAACTACCTAATTTGGTGACAGTATGTGTTATTATTGCACGCTGATCAAGTTTATTTTGGATTTTGGTTACGCCCCCTTCCGCCCCTGTAAATAAAAAAAAATTGATTACAAGCGCCATTATGATGCCATATTGTTAATTTTCGGTTTATAGGATAACTATAGCTAGCCAGATGATCTCTGAAAATTTGGTAACAATCGGATAATAAACACAAAAGTTATTCAGCTTAACGTTTTCCATAGCTGTAAGCAGCGCTGCTGGCAGCGCAAATTCTTTATTTGTACAGGAAATAATAAGAATGCCTTACAATGCAAATTTTTGCAGTTGTTGGATAACAGCGTCAGTAGCTTAGTGGAAAAGCGATAAACTCTTGAACCGACAGGCCCGTGGTTCAATTCCCAGTTCATGCCGCTTAAGCTTTTTCTTTCTTATACCCGCTACTCATAGAGTAGAAGGGTATTATAACTTTGTTCAAACCGAAAATGTATGTAACAGGCAGAAGGAGACACCTCCGACCCCATAAAGTATATATATTCTGGCTCAGGATCAACAGCCGACTCGATATAGCCATGTCCGTCTGTCCGTCTGTCTGTCTGTCTGTCTGTCCGTCTGTCCGTCTGTCTGTCCGTGTGAAAATATAGATCTCAGCTATTATAAGAGCTAGAACTACCTAATTTGGTGACAGTATGTGTTATTATTGCACGCTGATCAAGTTTATTTTGGATTTTGGCCACGCCCCCTTCCGCCCCTGTAAAAAAAAAAAAAATTGATTACAAGCGCAATTTTGCCGTATTGCCATATTGTTCATTTTCGGTTAATATGATAACAATAGCTAGCCAGATGATCTCTGAAAAGTTGGTAACAATCGGATAATAAACACAGAAGTTATTCAGCTTAACGTTTTCCATAGCTGTAAGCAGCGCTGCCGGCAGCGCAAATTCTTTATTTGTACAGGAAATAATAAGAATGCCTTACAATGCAAATTTTTGCAGTTGTTGGATAACAGCGTCAGTAGCTTAGTGGAAAAGCGATAAACTCCTGAACCGACAGGCTCGTGTTTCGATTCCCAGTTCATGCCGCTTAAGCTTTTTCTTTTTATACCCGCTACTCATAGAGTAGAAGGGTATTATAACTTTGTTCAAACCGAAAATGTATGTATCAGGCAGAAGGAGACACCTCCGACCCCATAAAGTATATATATTCTGGCTCAGGATCAACAGCCGACTCGATATAGCCATGTCCGTCTGTCCGTCTGTCTGTCTGTCTGTCTGTCCGTCTGTCCGTCTGTCTGTCCGTGTGAAAATATAGATCTCAGCTATTATAAGAGCTAGAACTACCTAATTTGGTGACAGTATGTGTTATTATTGCACGCTGATCAAGTTTATTTTGGATTTTGGCCACGCCCCCTTCCGCCCTGTAAATGAAAAAAAATTGATTACAAGCGCAATTTTGCTGTATTGCCATATTGTTCATTTTCGGTTTATATGATAACAATAGCTCGCCAGACGATCTCTGAAAATTTGGTTACAATCGGATAATAAACACAGAAGTTATTCAGCTTAACATTTTCCATAGCTGTAAGCAGCGCTGCCGGCAGCGCAAATTCTTTATTTGTACAAGAAATAATAAGAATGCCTTACAATGCAAATTTTTGCAGTTGTTGGATAACAGCGTCAGTAGCTTAGTGGAAAAGCGATGAACTCCTGAACCGACAGGCTCGTGTTTCGATTCCCAGTTCATGCCGCTTAAGCTTTTTCTTTTTTATACCCGCTACTCATAGAGTAGAAGGGTATTATAACTTTGTTCAAACCGAAAATGTATGTAACAGGCAGAAGGAGACACCTCCGACCCCATAAAGTATATATATTCTGGCTCAGGATCAACAGCCGACTCGATATAGCCATGTCCGTCTGTCCGTCTGTCTGTCTGTCTGTCTGTCCGTCTGTCCGTGTGAAAATATAGATCTCAGCTATTATAAGAGCTAGAACTACCTAATTTGGTGACAGTATGTGTTATTATTGCACGCTGATCAAGTTTATTTTGGATTTTGACCACGCCCCCTTCCGCCCCCGCAAATCGAAAAACATTGATAACAAGTGCAATTTTGATGCCATATTGTTCATTTTCGGATTACATGATAACTATAGCTAGCGAGATAATCTCTGAAAATTTGGTAACAATCGCATAATAAACACAGAAGTTATTCAGCTTAACGTTTTCCATAGCTGTAAGCAGCCCTGCCGGCAGCGCTGCTTGCAGCATTGTGCCGAATCGTGTGTGCGTGTACGGTGGTGAGATGGGTTAAGTTGTGGACTGCAAAACGAACAGTACTATTATGCATTTACGGGTTCGAGTTCCGCCCGCATCAAAAATTAAATGTGTGCAAAAATGTTTTTTTTTTTTTATTTTAAATTTTGACTTTGCATAAATATTATAAGTCCATAGCCTTTTACGGTCAAAATATGATTGTAGCCGTTTTTTTGTTCCGCAAATAAATTTTTGTATAAGCAGCTAGGTAGCGGGTATATTACAGTCGAGCACACTCGACTGTAGCTTTCTTACTTGTTTTTTTTTTTATTTTATATTTTGACATTGCATAAATATTATAAGTCCATAGACCTTTACGGTCAAAATATGATTGTAGCCGTTTTTTGTTCCGCTTATTAATTATGTACAAGCAGCTGGGTAGCGGGTATATTACAGTCGAGCACACTGGAGTGTAGCTTTCTTACTTGTTTTAACAAAATTTATTAAAAGTTAGAGTGTTCTAGAACACTTTCCATTCAAGTATATAAAGAATTATTAAAAAGGCACATATTGTTTTTTACATGCACGTATTCGATTTATAGTTTTCGACAGGTAGAATTATTATTTTTACTGTTTAAGTGATAAATCTTGGATTTTTTGGTACCTGAATAAAAGTTATACGTTTTCAATACTTTTTACTCCTTTTCCCGGCAGCGCTGCTTGCAGCATTGTGCCGAATAGTGTGTGCGTGTACGGTGGTGAAATGGCTTAAGTTGTGGACTGCATAACGAAGAGAACTATTATGCATTTATGTGTTCGAGTCCCACCCGCATCAAAAATTAAATGTGTGCAAAAAAATTTTTTTTTTATTTTAGACTTTGACTTTGGATAAATATTGTAAGTCCATGCCCTTTTACGGTCAAATATGATTGTAGCCGTTCTTTATTGTTCCGCAAATAATTTTGATGTACGAACAGCTGGGTAGCGGGTATATTACAGTCGAGCACACTCGAATGTAGCTTTCTTACTTGTTTATTTTTATTTTTTATTTAATTGTATGTTTAAGTTATGAGAATAAATATCAATAAAAACACGCATCATGCATTCAGACTTTGTTTTTGTCGTGCAAGAATTTCAGAATGGTCTCATAATGTAACTTTGTCAAAATTTTCGTAATGGCCTAATGACCGAATGGAGTAGTGGTGGACCTCTTAGGTAATGGGTCCAAGGTTCGATTCCGCATGCATGCGTATCATGGTAGGGGGAGATCGAACTTTTGTTATTTTTTGCAAATAAAAGTTTTTGCCTCCCTTTTTGAGCTACCTTCATGAAACTTTGAAACATGTTTCTTATTGCTGCCCGCTGTAAATTAGTCGGAACGAGCCGGAACGGACCGATACATCGTATAGATGCCATAGAACCTATCGATCGTTTTTTTTAACAAAATTTATTAAAAGTTAGAGTGCTCTAGAACACTTTCCATTCAAGTATATAAAGAATTATTAAAAGGGCACATATTGTTTTTTACATGCACGTATTCGATTTATAGTCTTCGACAGGTAGAACTATTATTTTTACTGTTTAAGTGATAAATCTTGGATTTTTTGGTACCTGAATAAAAGTTATACGTTTTCAATACTTTTTACTCCTTTTGCCGGAAGCGCTGCTTGCAGCATTGTGCCGAATAGTGTGTAGCCGTTTTTTGTTCCGCTTATTAATTATGTACAAGCAGCTGGGTAGCGGGTATATTACAGTCGAGCACACTGGACTGTAGCTTTCTTACTTGTTTTAACAAAATTTATTAAAAGTTAGAGTGTTCTAGAACACTTTCCATTCAAGTATATAAAGAATTATTAAAAAGGCACATATTGTTTTTTACATGCACGTATTCGATTTATAGTTTTCGACAGGTAGAATTATTATTTTTACTGTTTAAGTGATAAATCTTGGATTTTTTGGTACCTGAATAAAAGTTATACGTTTTCAATACTTTTTACTTCTTTTCCCGGCAGCGCTGCTTGCAGCATTGTGCCGAATAGTGTGTGCGTGTACGGTGGTGAAATGGGTTAAGTTGTGGACTGCATAACGAAGAGAACTATTATGCATTTATGTGTTCGAGTCCCACCCGCATCAAAAATTAAATGTGTGCAAAAAAATTTTTTTTTTATTTTAGACTTTGACTTTGGATAAATATTGTAAGTCCATGCCCTTTTACGGTCAAATATGATTGTAGCCGTTCTTTATTGTTCCGCAAATAATTTTGATGTACGAACAGCTGGGTAGCGGGTATATTACAGTCGAGCACACTCGAATGTAGCTTTCTTACTTGTTTATTTTTATTTTTTATTTAATTGTATGTTTAAGTTATGAGAATAAATATCAATAAAAACACGCATCATGCATTCAGACTTTGTTTTTGTCGTGCAAGAATTTCAGAATGGTCTCATAATGTAACTTTGTCAAAATTTTCGTAATGGCCTAATGACCGAATGGAGTAGTGGTGGACCTCTTAGGTAATGGGTCCAAGGTTCGATTCCGCATGCATGCGTATCATGGTAGGGGAGATCGAACTTTTGTTATTTTTTGCAAATAAAAGTTTTTGCCTCCCTTTTTGAGCTACCTTCATGAAACTTTGAAACATGTTTCTTATTGCTGCCCGCTGTAAATTAGTCGGAACGAGCCGGAACGGACCGATACATCGTATAGATGCCATAGAACCTATCGATCGTTTTTTTTAACAAAATTTATTAAAAGTTAGAGTGCTCTAGAACACTTTCCATTCAAGTATATAAAGAATTATTAAAAGGGCACATATTGTTTTTTACATGCACGTATTCGATTTATAGTCTTCGACAGGTAGAACTATTATTTTTACTGTTTAAGTGATAAATCTTGGATTTTTTGGTACCTGAATAAAAGTTATACGTTTTCAATACTTTTTACTCCTTTTGCCGGAAGCGCTGCTTGCAGCATTGTGCCGAATAGTGTGTGCGTGTACGGTGGTGAAATGGGTTAAGTTGTGGACTGCATAACGAACAGAACTATTATGGATTTATGGGTTCGAGTCCCACCCGCATCAATAATTAAATGTGTGCAAAAAATTATTTTTTTATTTTAGATTTTGACTTTGCATAAATATTGTAAGTCCATGGCCTTTTACGGTTAAAATATGATTGTATCCCTTCCTTATTGTTCCGCAAATAATTTTGATGTACGAGCAGCTGGGTAGCGGGTATATTACAGTCGAGCACACTCGAATGTAGCTTTCTTACTTGTTTATTTTTATTTTTTATTTAATTGTATGTTTAAGTTATGAGAATAAATATCAATAAAAACACGCATCATGCATTCAGACTTTGTTTTTGTCGTGCAAGAATTTCAGAATGGTCTCATAATGTAACTTTGTCAAAATTTTCGTAATGGCCTAATGACCGAATGGAGTAGTGGTGGACCTCTTAGGTAATGGGTCCAAGGTTCGATTCCGCATGCATGCGTATCATGGTAGGGGGAGATCGAACTTTTGTTATTTTTTGCAAATAAAAGTTTTTGCCTCCCTTTTTGAGCTACCTTCATGAAACTTTGAAACATGTTTCTTATTGCTGCCCGCTGTAAATTAGTCGGAACGAGCCGGAACGGACCGATACATCGTATAGATGCCATAGAACCTATCGATCGTTTTTTTTAACAAAATTTATTAAAAGTTAGAGTGCTCTAGAACACTTTCCATTCAAGTATATAAAGAATTATTAAAAGGGCACATATTGTTTTTTACATGCACGTATTCGATTTATAGTCTTCGACAGGTAGAATTATTATTTTTACTGTTTAAGTGATAAATCTTGGATATTTTGGTACCTGAATAAAAGTTATACGTTTTCAATACTTTTTACTCCTTTTGCCGGAAGCGCTGCTTGCAGCATTGTGCCGAATAGTGTGTGCGTGTACGGTGGTGAAATGGGTTAAGTTGTGGACTGCATAACGAACAGAACTATTATGGATTTATGGGTTCGAGTCCCACCCGCATCAAAAATTAAATGTGTGCAAAAAATTTTTTTTTTTTTATTTTAGATTTTGACTTTGCATAAATATTGTAAGTCCATGGCCTTTTACGGTTAAAATATGATTGTATCCCTTCTTTATTGTTCCGCAAATAATTTTGATGTACGAGCAGCTGGGTAGCGGGTATATTACAGTCGAGCACACTCGAATGTAGCTTTCTTACTTGTTTATTTTTATTTTTTATTTAATTGTATGTTTAAGTTATGAGAATAAATATCAACAAAAACACGCATCATGCATTCAGACTTTGTTTTTGTCGTGCAAGAATTTCAGAATGGTCTCATAATGTAACTTTGTCAAAATTTGGTAATGGCCTAATGACCGAATGGAGTAGTGGTGGACCTCTTAGGTAATGGGTCCAAGGTTCGATTCCGCATGCATGCGTATCATGGTAGGGGAGATCGAACTTTTCTTATTTTTTGCAAATAAAAGTTTTTGCCTCCCTTTTTGAGCTACCTTCATGAAACTTTGTATACATGTTTCTTATTGCTGCCCGCTGTAAATTAGTCGGAACGAGCCGGAACGGAGCGATACATCGTATAGATGCCATAGAACCTATCGATCGTTTTTTTTAACAAAATTTATTAAAAGTTAGAGTGCTCTAGAACACTTTCCATTCAAGTATATAAAGAATTATTAAAAGGGCACATATTGTTTTTTACATGCACGTATTCGATTTATAGTTTTCGACAGGTAGAATTATTATTTTTACTGTTTAAGTGATAAATCTTGGATTTTTGGTACCTGAATAAAAGTTATACGTTTTCAATACTTTTTACTCCCTTGCCGGAAGCGCTGCTTGCAGCATTGTGCCGAATAGTGTGTGCGTGTAAGTTATCAAGTAACCCGCGCACTCAGAGTGCCCAGCCCTCGCAGGGCATAGCGCTGACGCTGCAAGGCAGCAAGTCAGTGGCCGAGTAGCGAGCGTTGCGCTGATGCAATATGCTAAGCCAATGCCCGAGCAACAAAGTCAGCTATGGTAACATGATTCTTGCAAGTGTCGCAAGAGCATAGTTATGATTATGCTGAGTCGGCTTGCCGGCTATGACTTGGCTGCTCGAGCTCGAATTCTGTAGGTTAGTGGTTAAGCATTTTTGTATTCTTGCTTCAGTTCTGTGTATGATTTAATAGAATAAACTCACTTTACTCCGGCAGCTAGCCGCACATAAGCAAGTTATTGTAATTAATTGATATTACTGCTGAGCCACAAGGCCAATAGTATCTGAAGGTGAAGTCAAGCCTTCCAATCCTCCTAAATAGTGCCACGCATCGTTGGAAGAAGGAAGAACAAATCACTGGCGCCCAACGTTTTTTTAAGAAGCCACACCCGTTAGAAGGCCACCTCACAAAATGTAAGTGGAATGTTTAGTTTGAAAGCTTTAAGTCGTGTTAAGTGTTAAAATATATAAAGTAATATAAAATCGTAAACGAAACAGTGAGACAACACGAAACTCTGATTACAAAATATAAAATATCTGCGCGCAATTTATTCCCCCTGTTGTGAAATATTTGTTGTTTTCGCTGCTACACTGTGCGTGTCAATTTTGTCTGCTAAAGCTGATGAGTTGGGTACGTAGGGAAATTAAGCAAGAATACGATAGTGACGACAGCTTGAACGTACTAAATATAAGTGAAATTGCTGAGCAAGAAGAACTCGCTATGAATATCGACGCGAATCAGTTAAATGCCATTATAGACGGTGCCGTTAGAAGCGCGTTAGCCGAACAGGAGAACCGCTTAAAGATAGAGTTCCGAGCAGAGGTTGAGGCTATACAACAGCGAGTGAACAGTTTATAGATAGATACACCACAGGTAGAAGTCTATAACCGCATAAGTATAGACCGCACTGTTAAGTGCGAGGTAAAACTTGATATCGTATCGTTGACGCGTATGAAATTTTTAGGCCATACCAGAAGAGTGAGGCGCACTATCAAGCCGTCACGATTTTAAGAAATAAAATTCGTGGCCCGGCAAGAGCGCTATTAGTGTCGCATAGTACGGTATTATATATATATTTCGACGCCATAATTGCTAGGTTAGATGTAACTTACGCAGATAAGACTTCACTTCGAGTCTTGGAAATGGTTAGGCAAGGGGAACTAAGCTTGATGCAGTACTATGACGAAGTGCAAAGAACTTTGACACTTGTGACTAATAAAATCGTTATGTCACACGATGCGAACGGTGCCGCGTTACTTAATGCTGAAGTGAGAAATGATGCACTTCACGCCTTCATCTCGGGTCTGAAGAGATCTTTGAAAGCAATAGTATTCCCCGCGCAACCCAAAGATTTGCCGGCCGCACTAGCCTTAGCCGTTGAAGCCGAGGCAAGCTTGGAGCGAAGTATGTTCGCTAATTCCTATGCCAAGGCAATGGAAGAGAGAAATCATGCTTCTGAAGGCAGTAGGCAGCCAAACCGCCAGTATGATAGGCAGGGTAGAAGTGGTGGTAATGAGTGGACCCCCGAAAGGAATCCGTACTATACGAAGAGACAGGGTCAAAGTAGGCCTCAGCAGGCAGAAAATACCCAAAAGAATAACGACAGGCCACCACAAGAGCCCATGGAAGTGGACTCATCTTCTAAGTTCAGGCAGCAGACTAATTGGAACCCCCAAAAGAGCGACCCCAATTCAGATAACAAAAGAAATTAGAAAAGAAGTAGTAACTCCGAACGTATGTCTGGACAGAGACGGCAAACGGTGAACAACATAAGTCAACAGACTCAACCTGAGGACTCGCAAAAGTATCAGGAGGCAGCTGCGGCAGCCGTAGCTAGCATAGAAGATGATAGTGACTCTGGCATTGGACATTGGACTTAAAGTCTAGCACGATCAATTACGGTACCACAACAGAAATGTTGCAGTACCATAAGTGCGATAATGTAAATTTCACCCGTGTTGACGACATAGTAGTCCCGTCAACAATCAAAAGCGAATTTAAGAAGATGATGTTGAGCAGAATTAAGGCATTTTCGACCCCTAACGAGGCGCTGCCTTTCAACACATCAGTCGTTGCGACAATTCGCACAACCGACACCAACCCCATTTACTCCAAGCTCTACCCACATCCAATGGGAGTAGCGGAGTTTGTGAACAAGGAAGTAAGGAACTTGTTGCATAATGGGATCATTCGCCCTTCTAAGTCGCCATACAACAATCCTACTTGGGTGGTTGACAAAAAGGGTTTTGATGAACACGGGAATAGAAATAAGAGGCTGGTAATCGATTTTAGAAAACTTAATGAACAGACTATACCAGATAGGTACCCTATGCCCAATATTGCCATGATCTTAGCCAATTTAGGTAAAGCTAAATACTTCACCACGTTAGACCTTAAGTCTGGCTTCCATCAGATCTATCTTGCAGAGCAAGACCGCGAAAAAACGTCATTTTCTGTCAACGGGGGCAAGTACGAGTTCTGCCGACTGCCTTTCGGATTAAAAAATGCTGGAAGCATTTTTCAAAGAACAATAGATGACGTTTTGCGGGAGCAGATAGGTAAGACGTGCTATGTATACATAGATGACGTCATAATTCGTCATTCTCTGAAAATGAGTCCGATCATGTTAAGCATATTGACTGGGTCCTGAAATGCCTCTGTGACGCCAACATGAAAGTTTCAAGAGAAAAGACCCATTTTTTCAAAGAAAGCGTAGAATACTTAGGCTTTATTGTAACAAAGGGCGGAGCTAAAACGGACCCTAAAAAAGTGCGCGCTATTCGAGAGTTCGAAGAACCCAAAAGTTTGTACGCACTCAGGTCTTTTTTGGGTCTTGCCAGTTACTATAGAAGATTTATTAAGGACTTTGCAGCGATTGCAAGACCTTTGACAAACTTACTTAGGGGCGAGAATGGTTCCGTTAGTAAGCATATGTCGAGGAAAATTCCTATCACTTTCAATGACACAGAAAGAGAGGCATTCGATAGGATAAGAAATATTCTGGCATCAGAAGACGTCATGTTAAGATATCCGGACTTTAAGAAGCCCTTTGACTTAACGACAGATGCTTCCGCGCATGGAATCGGGGCTGTGCTTTCGCAGGAAGGCAAGCCAATTACCATGATTTCTAGAACCCTAAAGGAATGCGAGACGAATTATGCTACCAACGAGAGGGAGCTACTCGCAATAGTATGGGCACTGGGAAAGTTACAGCAGTATTTGTATGGAACACGCGACATCAATATCTATACAGATCTTCAGCCCCTAACGTTCGCGGTCTCAGATAGGAATCCAAATGCCAAAATTAAAAGATGGAAGGCCTTTATTGACGAACATAATGCCAAAATTTTTTACAAGCCCGGTAAAGAAAACTATGTGGCAGACGCGCTTTCGCGCCAAAATATTAATGCTGTGCAAAACGAGATAGAGTCCGATGTTGCCACTATACACAGTGAGCTATCGTTGACCTACACTATTGATGCCACAGACAAGCCGCTTAATTGCTTCAAGAACCAGATAATTTTGGAAGAAGCACAGTTTCCGTTGAAACGCACATTTGTGCTTTTCTGCGAGAAAATTAGGCACACCATATATTTTACCTGGGATGACGAAGCTCTCCGTGAGCTGAAACAAGTGGTGCAACCAGGCGTGGTAAATGCAATTCATTGCAATCTCCACACCTTGGCTTACGTACAAGACGAATTGGTAAGGGTTTTTCCGGCAACTAAGTTTTGGCATTGCAAAAATCTTGTAACTGACATTACTGACCAGAACGAACAAAGGGAAATCGTTATAACTGAGCATAGTCGCGCCCATAGGGCCGCACAAGAAAATGTTAAACAAATTCTGTGCGACTATTATTTCCCAAAAATGTCTAAGCTGGTATCGGAGGTAATAGCCAACTGTAAGATATGCACTAAAGCTAAGTATGATAGGCATCCGAAGAGACAACAGCTTGGTGTGACACCGGTACCAACATATGCCGGCGAGATGCTGCACATCGATATATTTTCTACTGATAAGAAACAGTTCTTAACATGTATCGATAAATTTTCTAAGTTTGCCATCACGCAGCCGATAGTATCTCGGACAATAACAGATCTAAAGATCCCAATTATCCAGCTGGTAAATTCCTTTCCGAAAACCAAGACAATATACTGGGACAATGAAGCAGCATTCAATTCAGAGACTATCACGTCTCTATTAAAAAACCAATTCGGGATTGATGTGGTCAATGCGCCCCCGATGCATAGCTCATCGAACGGGCAGGTGGAACGCTTCCACAGTACATTGTTAGAAATAGCGAGATGTCTTAAGTTAGAAAAGAAATTTGAAGACACAATTGAGCTTATAATGCAAGCTACCGTTAGGTACAACCGTACGATTCATTCGGTTACCAGGAAAAAGCCGATAGAGGTAATTCACGCGTCAACCGAAGAATTCAAGGAGAACATTAGGAGCAAAATAACTACCGCTCAGCAGGCTCAGCTAGATTGAAATAATGCATCAAGGCAAAATAGGGTTTTTGAAGTAGGGGAAAAATTATTTGTAAACAGTAATAAAAGATTGGGCAACAAGCTGACCCCCTTGTGTTCTGAGGAGACCATTCAAGCAGACCTAGGAACGTCTGTTCTTATTAATGGGAGGGTGGTCCACAAGGACAACCTAAGGTAGCTGCTCATATTTTCTTTTTCTTTCATAAATCATAATAACTAAGTTAAGAATAGTATTTAAGAAAATGAGGAAAACTCATAGGATTAAATTGTCTCTTGCAGGTTCGTGGGCATCGTTCTTACTCTTTCCGCAGTTGTAAATGCAGATGCCAATCACAGACTACTCGCATTCCAATTACATTCCCGTTATGGACGGAGAAGTAATGGTATGGGAGCAACGCAGCTATTTACGACATTTGACTAACCTTACAGAGTTCGCTGCGATGTTAGACGAGACTGACAGATTGACGAATTTATTCCCCCAATCGCATATGCGAAAACTTTTAGATATAGGTATTGACCATGCCAGAAACTTGTTGTCCGCTTTAAAAGTTCACCACCGTATAACCAGAAGTATAGACTTTTTGGGTACCGTATTAAAGGTAGTAGCTGGAACACCAGACGCCGCAGATTTCGAAAGAATTAGAATGACTGAGTCCCAACTCATAGAATCCAACAATAGACAAGTGGTGATTAACACCATAGCACAAAAACGCATTAATGAGCTTACGGAGACCGTAAATAAATTACTTAAAGAAAGAAAGTGAGACATTACAGACACACCCCACCTTTACGAGTCATTATTGGCAAGAAATAGAATGCTAATTTCTGAAATTCAGAATTTAATGTTGTCTATCACGTTAGCTAAATCTAATATTATAAATCCTAGTATTTTTGACCACGACGACTTAAAGTCCATTCTAATTGAACATCCCACAGAGGTACCCATAGTCAACCTAATGGAAGTATCTAATATAAAGATCTTCCAGTCCGACAGCATAGTCCGTATATTAATTGACTACCCCCAAATTAAGTTAATTTGTAGGAAAGTAACAATGTTTCCCGTGGCACACAAAAACATCATGCTCCAGCTGACAGACGACACAGTGGCGGAATGCACTAGCGGAATCATGGCTGTCACAGACTGCGCGACCACCAGATACACCTCCTTCTGCAAATTAGCGGATCATGAAACCTGCGCCAGCGGCTTGCACTCGGGAGGTTCAGCTCTCTGCCATACTCAGGCCAGCCACCTTAAGCCGATTACATTGGTGGATGAGGGAACAATAATTATCAACGACCATCCGGCACAAGTCAGTACAGATGACGGACCAGAGAGATTGGTACGAGGCACGAATTTAATAAAACATTTTTTTTTATTTTAGACTTTGACTTTGGATAAATATTGTAAGTCCATGACCTTTTACGGTCAAAATATGATTTTAGCCGTTCTTTATTGTTCCGCAAATAATTTTGATGTACGAGCAGCTGGGTAGCGGGTATATTACAGTCGAGCACACTCGAATGTAGCTTTCTTACTTGTTTTTTTTAAGAACTTATACTTTAATTTTTTAATATGCATTAATTGGTGGTGCATTTTATTAAAAATTTTTTTAATGGCTCACAATGAACTTAGTTAACAAGTGGAGGAGTGACAGTCTCTTAAATCAGCTCTGTGCGATTGTCAGAGCGCAGCTTTTTCTTATATTTTTTTATTTTTATTTTTTATTTAATTATTTGTTTATGATTGTTATTTATGAATAAATAGCAACAACAACACGCATCATGCATTCAGACTTTGTTTTTGTCGTGCAAGAATTTCCGAATGGTCTCATAATGTAACTTTGGCAAAATTTGCGTAATGCCTTAATGGCCGAATGGAGAAGTGGTGTACCTCTTAGGTAATGGGTCCAAGGTTCGATTCCGCATGCATACGTATCATGGTGGGGGAGATCGAGCTTTTCTTATTTTTTGCAAATAAAAGTTTTTGCTTCCCTTTTTGAGCTACTTTCATAACACTTTGTATACATGTTTCTTATTGTTGCCCGCTGTAAATTAGTCGGAACGAGCCGGTACGGACCGATACATTGTATAGATGCCATAGAACCTATCGGTCGTTTTTTTTAACAAAATTTATTAAAAGTTAGAGTGCTCTAGAACACTTTCCATTCAAGTATATAGAGTATTATTAAAAGGGCACATATTGTTTTTTACATGCACGTATTCGATTTATAGTCTTCGACAGGTAGAATTATTATTTTTACTGTTTAAGTGATAAATCTTGGATTTTTAGGTACCTGAATAAAAGTTATACGTTTTCAATACTTTTTACTCCTTTTGCCGGAAGCGCTGCTTGCAGCATTGTGCCGAATAGTGTGTGCGTGTACGGTGGTGAAATGGGTTAAGTTGTGGACTGCATAACGAACGAAACTATTATGCATTTATGGGTTCAAGTCCCACCCGCATCAAAAGTTAAATGTGTGCAAAAAATTATTTTTTTTTATTTTAGATTTTGACTTTGCATAAATATTGTAAGTCCATGCCCTTTTACGGTCAAAATATGATTGTAGCCGTTCTTTATTGTTCCGCAAATAATTTTGATGTACGAACAGCTGGGTAGCGGGTATATTACAGTCGAGCACACTCGAATGTAGCTTTCTTATTTGTTTGGATTTCAAACATGTTATAGGGGCTTGCCTATATTTTGTGTCAATTTCGTATTTTTGTCGGTTCCCATTAAGTTTGTTTATTTTGTTTTCTTTAATTTTCTGTCTGCGTAGATTAGTATGTATGCTGGTATTTGTCCGTTTAAACCATTTTTAGTTTTATTTTATGGTTGTATGTATCTTTTCGTTTATTGTGTTGTGAAGGCGTTCTACATTTGCTATTCCTGTTTTGCTCGTGGTAATATCTAATTGTATTTCTTCGTTATTTAGCCAAGCCTTTAAAGAGTTGCTCATGAACGCTAAGTCTTTGTCTGCTTTAATTTTCTGTGGTTTTTCCATGTTGTTAAACATACTATTAAGAGCTCTTTTGGCTTCTAGCCAATCTCTACTATTTGTTTTTATAAGTGACGCAAATTTTGAATAAATACCGGATAAATATTGTTTATTGTCAATAGCATAAAAGTCAATTACGTAAAGTTCTCTTGGGTTGTTTGTCTCTGGGGTTATTTCAAAAGCAAGTTTTAATGGGTTGTGTTTTGTTTTTGTAAGATTGCAGATTTTGCAATCATTTTTAATTAACTTGTAAAAGTCGTGAAAATAGTGAGTTTCTTTAAAGAGTCTTATCATTTTTTCGACTCCAGGGTGCAGTAATTTAATGTGTTGAGTAGTAATGAATTCCTTGAATTCAGTGTAAGAGTTAACGTCTTTTAGTTTCATTATACTTTTTAAGATTTTTACGTTACTGTGTGGATTAATAGTTTCATGGTATGCATTTTGAAGAACAGGAGAATCGCGGTCATGCTATTGGGAGAGTCATTTCAGTATATTTTATATTGATTTTAGTTTAAGAGAAATATTTTAATTGTTTACTTGGTCTATGGAATCTTGTGTAAATCTTATTGTCTAGTAAAATAGTTTTGGATTCGTTACTTTCTGATGCACTATGTATTGTTGCCACTGTTGAAATATTTTCTTCTTCGCCTACCATAGGGGTTTAAAATCACTTAATATTTCAAAACGGACTCCATTTAAATATGGACGGAAGTATTTGGTTGCCCAAACAATTGCCAATAATTCTTTTTTTATTGTGCTGTAATTCTGTTCGTATTCGTTTAATGTTCTGCTTGCAAAACTAATTGGTTTATTATCTTGTAATTGCACGGCTATGGTTGCTGGCGTCAGTAGTAACTTGAAATGTTTTTGTAAAATCAGGGCAAATGAGAATGGGGTCGTTCATAACAAGGGTTTTTGACTTTTCGAAAGATTTATTAATTGTTGCTCCTTTCTTTAGAAATAAAGTGAGAGGTTCTGCTATTTTTGCAAAATCTGGAATGAACTTGCGGTAATATTCGCATAGGCCTAAAAATGATTTAATTTCTTTAGAGGCTTTTGGAATGGGAAATATTTTAATCGCTTTTATTATACCATTCGAACATTGAAAATGGTCAAAATGGTAGACTAAGTTTGTGAAAATGTATGTAACAGGCAGAAGGAGGTGTGGCAGACCCCACAAAGTATATTTATTCTGACTCAGGATCACTAGCTGAATCGATTGAGCCGTGTCCGTCTGTCTGTCTGTCTGTCCGTCTGTCCGTTTGAACGTCTAGATCTCAGCTATTACAAAAGCTAGAGACACCAAATGTCACACGAAGGTTCCTGTATACCATAGGTAGATCGAGTTTATTTCTAATTTTCGATGTGACGCCCACCGCCCACGCAAATCGATAATTTACGATAATTAGGAAAAGTATTAAAGTTATAGCTTTCTGCTTGAGTATTAACATAGATAATTACAATATAAATCTATTCCCTAAAATTCAATCCAATTGGACAATAAACGCAGAAGTTATCCATGTTTCCGTTTTCCGTACTTCCACTGCTTGCGCCTGTGCTGCGCGTCGTGACCTCATCGTCACGATGCTTAGTTTCAGCCATAGCGTGTGTACACCTGATTGCTATGTTTTCACATGTAGATGGCGCTATTTAATGATAGATCTAATTTAAACAATAGGTGGCGGATGAAGTTGTGCAGTTTTTCGATGGAATTAAATGTGTGATAATTTGTTTCGAAACTGGGCGAATGGTATCTCACTGTCGGGCGCGCTCGACTGTAGCTTTCGTTACTTGTTTTTCTTTGAAAAACATGTTTACCAATAACAGTTTTCTAAATCTGATTTTTTCATAACCTTGAAAAATCCATGGTCTTATACAGTCAAAACTTGACTGCAGCCGATCTTACTTGTTATTATTTTAAATTTGCATAAATATTGTACTTCCATGGCCTTTTACGGTCAAAATATGATTGTAGCAGTTCTTTATTGATCCGCAAATAATTTTGATGTACGAGCAGCTGGGTATCGGGTATATTACAGTCGAGCACACTCGAATGTAGCTTTCTTACTTGTTATTATTCTATATTTGCATTCATGTTGTAAGCCCACGGTAAAAATATGATTGTAGCCGTTCTTTATTGTTTCGCAAATAAATTCGATGTACGTGCAGCTGGACAGCGGGTATATTACAGTCGAGAAAACACGACTGTAGCTTTCTTACTTGTTAGTTTTCTTTTTATACCTGCTACTCAAAGAGTAGAACGTAATTGTAACTTTGTTCAAACGCAATTCCATTGCTCGACTGTAATATACCCGCTGTCCAGCTGCACGTACATCAAATTTATTTGCGAAACAATAAAGAACGGCTACAATCATATTTTTACCGTAAAAGGCCACGGACTTACAATATTTATCCAAAGTCAAGCAGCGCTGCCGGGAAAAGGAGTAAAAAGTATTGAAAACGTATAACTTTTATTCAGGTACCACAAAAATCCAAGATTTATCACTTAAACAGTAAAAATAATAATTCTACCTGTTGAAGACAATAAATCGAATACGTGCATGTAAAAAACGATATGTGCCCTTTTAATACCTCTTTATATACTTGAATGGAAAGTGTTCTGGAGCACTCTAACTTTTAATAAATTTTGTTAAAAAAACGACCGATATATGGCATCTATACGATGTATCGGTGCGTACCGGCTCGTTCCGACTTACTTACAGCGGGCAGCAATGAGAAACATGTATACAAAGTTTCATGAAGGTAGCTCAAAAGGGAGGCAAAAACTTTTCTTTGCAAAAAATAAGAAAAGCTCGATCTCCCCCACCATGACACGTATGCATGCGGAATGAATCGAACCTTGGACCCATTACCTAAGAGGTACACCACTTCTCCATTCGGCCATTAAGGCATTACGCAAATTTTGCCAAAGTTACATTATGAGACCATTCGGAAATTCTTGCACGACAAAAACAAAGTCTGAATGCATGATGCGTGTTGTTGTTGCTATTTATTCATAAATAACAATCATAAACATATAATTAAATAAAAAATAAAAATAAAAAAATATAAGAAAAAGCTGCGCTCTGACAATCGCACAGAGCTGATTTAAGAGACTGTCACTCCTCCACTTGTTAACTAAGTTCATTGTGAGCCATTAAAAAAATTTTAAATAAAATGCACCACCAATTAATGCATATTAAAAAATTAAAGTATAAGTTCTTAAAAAAACAACTAAGAAAGCTACATTCGAGTGTGCTCGACTGAAATAAACTTCTGTGTTTATTATCCGATTGTTACCAAATTTTCAGAGATCATCTGGCTAGCTATATTTATCATATAAACCGAAAATGAACAATATGGCATCAAAATTGCGCTTGTAATTAATTTTTTTCGATTTACAGGGGCGGAAGGGGGAGCGACCAAAATCCAAAATAAACTTGATCAGCGTGCAATAATAACACATTTTGTCACCAAATTTGGTAGTTCTAGCTCTTATAATAGCTGAGATCTAGATTTTCACACGGACAGACAGACGGACACTTATAAAGACAAATAGTAGAGATTGGCTAGAAGCCAAAAGAGCTCTTAATAGTATGTTTAACGACATGGAAAAACCACAGAAAATTAAAGCAGACAACGACTTAGCGTTCATGAGCAACTCTTTAAAGGCTTGGCTAAATAGCGAAGAAATACAATTAGATATTACCACGAGCAAAACAGGAATAGCAAGTGTAGAACGCCTTCACAACACAATAAACGAAAAGATACATACAACCATACAATAAAACTAAACATAGTTTAAACGGACAAATACCAGCATACATACTAATCTACGCAGACAGAAAATTAAAGAAAACAAAATAAACAAACTTAATGGGAACCGACAAAAATACGAAATTGACACAAAATATAGGCAAGCCCCTATAACATGTTTGAAATCCAAACAAGTAAGAAAGCTACATTCGAGTGTGCTCGACTGTAATATACCCGCTACCCAGCTGTTCGTACATCAAAATTATTTGCGGAACAATAAAGAACGGCTACAATCATATTTTGACCCTAAAAGGGCATGGACTTACAATATTTATGCAAAGTCAAAATCTAAAATAAAAAAAATAATTTTTTGCACACATTTAACTTTTGATGCGGGTGGGACTTGAACCCATAAATGCATAATAGTTTCGTTCGTTATGGAGTCCACAACTTAACCCATTTCACCACCGTACACGCACACACTATTCGGCACAATGCTGCAAGCAGCGCTGCCGGGAAAAGGAGTAAAAAGTATTGAAAACGTATAACTTTTATTCAGGTACCACAAAAATCCAAGATTTATCACTTAAACAGTAAAAATAATAATTCTACCTGTCGAAAACTATAAATCGAATACGTGCATGTAAAAAACAATATGTGCCCTTTTAATAATTCTTTATATACTTGAATGGAAAGTGTTCTAGAGCACTCTAACTTTTAATAAATTTTGTTAAGAAAACGATCGATAGGTTCTATGGCATCTATACGATGTATCGGTCCGTTCCGGCTCGTTCCGACTAATTTACAGCGGGCAGCAATAAGAAACATGTATACAAAGTTTCATGAAGGTAGCTCAAAAAGGGAGGCAAAAGCTTTTATTTGCAAAAAATATCAAATGTTCGATCTCCCCTACCATGATACGCATGCATGCGGAATCGAACCTTGGACCCATTACCTAAGAAGTCCACCACTTCTCCATTCGGTCATTAAGCCATTACGAAAATTTTGACAAAGTTACATTATGAGACCATTCTGAAATTCTTGCACGACAAAAACAAAGTCTGAATGCATGATGCGTGTTTTTGTTGCTATTTATTCTCATAACTTAAACATACAATTAAATAAAAAATAAAAATAAACAAGTAAGAAAGCTACATTCGAGTGTGCTCGACTGTAATATACCCGCTACCCAGCTGCTCGTACATCAAAATTATTTGCGGAACAATAAAGAACGGCTACAATCATATTTTGACCGTAAAAGGGCATGGACTTACAATATTTATGCAAAGTCAAAATCTAAAATAAAAAAAATAATTTTTTGCACACATTTAACTTTTGATGCGGGTGGGACTTGAACCCATAAATGCATAATAGTTTCGTTCGTTATGCAGTCCACAACTTAACCCATTTCACCACCGTACACGCACACACTATTCGGCACAATGCTGCAAGCAGCGCTGCCGGGAAAAGGAGTAAAAAGTATTGAAAACGTATAACTTTTATTCAGGTACCACAAAAATCCAAGATTTATCACTTAAACAGTAAAAATAATAATTCTACCTGTTGAAGACAATAAATCGAATACGTGCATGTAAAAAACGATATGTGCCCTTTTAATACCTCTTTATATACTTGAATGGAAAGTGTTCTGGAGCACTCTAACTTTTAATAAATTTTGTTAAAAAAACGACCGATATATGGCATCTATACCCTGTATCGGTGCGTACCGGCTCGTTCCGACTAATTTACAGCGGGCAACAATAAGAAACATGTATACAAAGTTTCATGAAGGTAGCTCAAAAAGGGAAGCAAAAACTTTTCTTTGCAAAAAAAAATAAGAATAGCTCGATCTCCCCCACCATGACACGTATGCATGCGGAATCGAACCTTGGACCCATTACCTACCTCTACCTGTACCTCTACCACTTCTCCATTCGGCCATTAAGGCATTACGCAAATTTTGCCAAAGTTACATTATGAGACCATTCGGAAATTCTTGCACGACAAAAACAAAGTCTGAATGCATGATGCGTGTTGTTGTTGCTATTTATTCATAAATAACAATCATAAACATATAATTAAATAAAAAATAAAAATAAAAAAATATAAGAAAAAGCTGCGCTCTGACAATCGCACAGAGCTGATTTAAGAGACTGTCACTCCTCCACTTGTTAACTAAGTTCATTGTGAGCCATTAAAAAAATTTTAAATAAAATGCACCACCAATTAATGCATATTAAAAAATTAAAGTATAAGTTCATAAAAAAAACAAGTAAGAAAGCTACATTCGAGCGTGCTCGACTGTAATATACCCGCTACCCAGCTGCTCGTACATCAAAATTATTTGCGGAACAATAAAGAACGGCTAAAATCATATTTTGACCGTAAAAGGTCATGGACTTACAATATTTATCCAAAGTCAAAGTCTAAAATAAAAAAAAAATTTTTTGCACACATTTAATTTTTTATGCGGGTGGGACTCGAACCCATAAATGCATAATAGTTCTCTTCGTTATGCAGTCCACAACATAACCCATTTCACCACCGTACACGCACACACTATTCGGCACAATGCTGCAAGCAGCGCTTCCGGCAAGGGAGTAAAAAGTATTGAAAACGTATAACTTTTATTCAGGTACCACAAAAATCCAAGATTTATCACTAAAACAGTAAAAATAATAATTCTACCTGTTGAAGACAATAAATCGAATACGTGCATGTAAAAAACGATATGTGCCCTTTTAATACCTCTTTATATACTTCAATGGAAAGTGTTCAGGAGCACTCTAACTTTTAATAAATTTTGTTAAAAAAACGACCGATATATGGCATCTATACGATGTATCGGTGCGTACCGGCTCGTTCCGACTAATTTACAGCGGGCAGCAATAAGAAACATGTATACAAAGTTTCATGAAGGTAGCTCAAAAAGGGAGGCAAAAACTTTTATTTGCAAAAAATAAGAAAAGTTCGATCTCCCCTACCATGATACGCATGCATGCGGAATCGAACCTTGGACCCATTACCTAAGAGGTCCACCACTTCTCCATTCGGTCATTAAGCCATTACGCAAATTTGGACAAAGTTACATTATGAGACCATTCTGAAATTCTTGCACGACAAAAACAAAGTCTGAATGCATGATGCGTGTTTTTGTTGATATTTATTCGCATAACTTAAAAATACAATTAAATAAAAAATAAAAAATATAAGAAAAAGGTGTGCTCTAACAATCGCACACAGCTGATTTAAGAGACTGTCACTTCTCCACTTGTTAACTAAGTTCATTGTGAGCGATTAAAAAAATTTTAAATAAAATGCATGACCACCAATTAATGCATATTCAAAAATTAAGTAAAAGTTTAAAAAAAAAAAAATAAAATGAACTTGCTTAAGCGGCATGAACTGGGAATCGAACCACGGACCTGTCGGTTCAGGAGTTCATCGCATTTCCACTTAGCTTCTGACGCTATTATCCAACAACTGCAAAAATTTGCATTGTAAGACAATCTTATTATTTCTTGTACAAATATAGAATTTGCGCTGCCGGCAGCGCTGCTTACAGCTACGGAAAACGTTAAGCTGAATAACTTCCGTGTTTATTATCCGATTGTTACCAAATTTTCAGAGATCATCTGGCTAGCTATAGTTATCATATAAACCGAAAATGAACAATATGGCATCAAAATTGCGCTTGTAATCAATGTTTTTTCGATTTACGGGGGCGGAAGGAGGCGTGGCCAAAATCCAAGATAAACTTGATCAGCGTGCAATAATAACACATTTTGTCACCAAATTTGGTAGTTCAAGCTCTTATAATAGCTGAGATCTAGATTTTCACACGGACAGACTGACGGACAGACGGACAGACAGACAGACGGACAGACGGACAGACGGACATGGCTATATCGACTCGGCTGTTGATCCTGAGCCAGAATATATACACTTTATGGGGTCGGAGGTGTCTCCTTCTGCCTGTTACATACATTTTCGGTTTGAACAAAGTTATAATACCCTTCTACTCTATGAGTAGCGGGTATAAAAAAGAAAAAGCTTAAGCGGCATGAACTGAGAACCGAACCACGGGCCTGTCGGTTCAGGAGTTCATCGCTTTTCCACTAAGCTACTGACGCTGTTATCCAACAACTGCAAAAATTTGCATTGTAAGGTCCTGAATCAAAATATATACTTTTGGGGGTCTGCCACGCCTCCTTCTGCCTGTTACATACAAACTAAGTCTACAATTTTTTACCATTTTCAATAGTCCAATAGTTGTTTAGAAAATTAGCGGCAGTCACGAACCAATGCGAAGTAAATTCACCAAAAGCTACAGCTTTGCCCATGTACATGTACACAAATGTGTGGTGTAAACGCAAGCAATGACTTCGCTGCTTAACTTAACTTTGTATGTATATGTCGCAGATCATTTAAATTTAACGACATTTCTAGCAATTGCGTGTTTTTGCTTGGCAGGCGCCATGCAGGCGCCTTTTCTATTCTTCTGTTGCGCGGCAGACAAAAAGTTACATGTACAGTTTTTGCCAAACGTAGTCTGGTCGCGGGTAGGAGCGAGGGGAAGTAGACGTCTGGACGAAAACGGGAAGCATACAGAACAAGTAAGAAAGCTACAGTCGAGAGTGCTCGACTGTAATATACCCGCTACACAGCTGCTTGTACATCAAAATTATTAGCGGAATAATAAAGAAGGGCTACAATCATATTTTGACCGTAAAAGGCCATGGACTTACAATATTTATGCAAAGTCAAAATCTAAAATAAAAATAATAATTTTTTGCACACATTTAACTTTTGATGCGGCTGGGACTTGAAATGAAATAATATGAAAATGAAATAAATGCATAATAGTTTCGTTCGTTATGCAGTCCACAACTTAACCCATTTCACCACCGTACACGATCACACTATTCGGCACAATGCTGCAAGCAGCGCTTCCGGCAAAGGAATAAAAAGTATTGAAAACGTATAACTTTTATTCAAGTACCACAAAAATCCAAGATTTATCACATAAATCTTGAATACGTGCATGTAAAAAACGATATGTGCCCTTTTAATACCTCTTTATAAACTTCAATGGAAAGTGTTCTGGAGTACTCTAACTTTTAATAAATTTTGTTAAAAAAAACGACCGATATATGGCATCTATAGGATATATCGGTGCGTACCGGCTCGTTCCGACATACTAACAGCGGGCAACAATGAGAAACATGTATACAAAGTTTCATGAAGGTAGCTCAAAAAGGGAGGCAAAAACTTTTCTTTGCAAAAAAAAATAAGAAAAGCCCGATCTCCCCCACCATGACACGTATGCATGCGGAATCGAACCTTGGACCCATTACCTAAGAGGTACACCACTTCTCCATTCGGCCATTAAGTCATTACGCAAATTTTGCCAAAGTTACATTATGAGACCATTCGGAAATTCTTGCACGACAAAAACAAAGTCTGAATGCATGATGCGTGTTGTTGTTGCTATTTATTCATAAATAACAATCATAAACATATAATTAAATAAAAAATAAAAATAAAAAAATATAAATATAATATAATAAAATATAAATATGACAATCGCACAGAGCTGATTTAAGAGACTGTCACTACTCCACTTGTTAACTAAGTCCATTGTCAGCCATTAAAAAAATTTTAAATAAAATGCACCACCAATTAATGCATATTAAAATATTAAAATATAAGTTTTTAAAAAAAACAAGTAAGAAAGCTACATTCGAGTGTGCTCGACTGTAATATACCCGCTACCCAGCTGCTCGTACATCAAAATTATTTGCGGAACAATAAAGAACGGCTAAAATCATATTTTGACCGTAAAAGGTCATGGACTTACAATATTTATCCAAAGTCAAAGTCTAAAATAAAAAAAATTTTTTTGCACACATTTAATTTTTGATGCGGGTGGGACTCGAACTCATAAATGCATAATAGTTCTCTTCGTTATGCAGTCCACAACATAACCCATTTCACCACCGTACACGCACACACTATTCGGCACAATGCTGCAAGCAGCGCTTCCGGCAAGGGAGTAAAAAGTATTGAAATCGTATAACTTTTATTCAGGTACCAAAAAATCCAAGATTTATCACTTAAACAGTAAAAATAATAATTCTACCTGTTGAAGACAATAAATCGAATACGTGCATGTAAAAAACGATATGTGCCCTTTTAATACCTCTTTATATACTTGAATGGAAAGTGTTCTGGAGCACTCTAACTTTTAATAAATTTTGTTAAAAAAAACGACCGATATATGGCATCTATACGATGTATCGGTGCGTACCGGCTCGTTCCGACTAATTTACAGCGGGCAGCAATAAGAAACATGTATACAAAGTTTCATGAAGGTAGCTCAAAAAGGGAGGCAAAAACTTTTATTTGCAAAAAATAAGAAAAGTTCGATCTCCCCTATCATGATACGCATGCATGCGGAATCGAACCTTGGACCCATTACCTAAGAGGTCCACCACTTCTCCATTCGGTCATTAAGCCATTACGCAAATTTTGACAAAGTTACATTATGAGACCATTCTGAAATTCTTGCACGACAAAAACAAAGTCTGAATGCATGATGCGTGTTTTTGTTGATATTTATTCTCATAACTTAAACATACAATTAAATAAAAAATAAAAATAAACAAGTAAGAAAGCTACATTCGAGTGTGCTCGACTGTAATATACCCGCTACCCAGCTGCTCGTACATCAAAATTATTTGCGGAACAATAAAGAACGGCTACAATCATATTTTGACCGTAAAAGGGCATGGACTTACAATATTTATGCAAAGTCAAAATCTAAAATAAAAAAAATAATTTTTTTTTATTCAGGTACCACAAAAATCCAAGATTTATCACATAAACAGTAAAAATAATAATTCTACCTGTTGAAGACAATAAATCGAATACGTGCATGTAAAAAACGATATGTGCCCTTTTAATACCTCTTTATATACTTCAATGGAAAGTGTTCTGGAGCACTCTAAATTTTAATAAATTATGTTAAAAAAACGACCGATATATGGCATCTATACGATGTAGCGGTGCGTACCGGCTCGTTCCGACTTACTTACAGCGGGCAACAATGAGAAACATGTATACAAAGTTTCATGAAGGTAGCTCAAAAAGGGAGGCAAAAACTTTTCTTTCCAAAGAAAAATAAGAAAACCTCGATCTCCCCCACCATGACACGTATGCATGCGGAATCGAACCTTGGACCCATTACCTAAGAGGTACACCACTTCTCCATTCGGCCATTAAGGCATTACGCAAATTTTGCCAAAGTTACATTATGAGACCATTCGGAAATTCTTGCACGACAAAAACAAAGTCTGAATGCATGATGCGTGTTGTTGTTGCTATTTATTCATATATAACAATCATAAACATATAATTAAATAAAAAATAAAAATAAAAAAATATAAGAAAAAGCTGCGCTCTGACAATCGAACAGAGCTGATTTAAGAGACTGTCACTACTCCACTTGTTAACTAAGTTCATTGTGAGCCATTAAAAAAATTTTAAATAAAATGCACCACCAATTAATGCATATTAAAAAATTAAAATATAAGTTCTTAAAAAAAACAAGTAAGAAAGCTACATTCGAGTGTGCTCGACTGTAATATACCCGCTACCCAGCTGCTCGTACATCAAAATTATTTGCGAAACAATAAAGAACGGCTACAATCATATTTTGACCGTAAAAGGGCATGGACTTACAATATTTATCCAAAGTCAAAGTCTAAAATAAAAAAAAATTTTTTTGCACACATTTAATTTTTGATGCGGGTGGGACTCGAACCCATAAATACATAATAGTTCTCTTCGTTATGCAGTCCACAACATAACCCATTTCACCACCGTACACGCACACACTATTCAAGGGAGTAAAAAGTATTGAAAACGTATAACTTTTATTCAGGTACCTAAAAATCCAAGATTTATCACTTAAACAGTAAAAATAATAAAATTCTACCTGTCGAAGACTATAAATCGAATACGTGCATGTAAAAAAAAATATGTGCCCTTTTAATAATTCTTTATATACTTGAATGGAAAGTGTTCTAGAGCACTCTAACTTTTAATAAATTTTGTTAAAACCAGTAAGAAAGCTACAGTCGAGAGTGCTCGACTGTAATATACCCGCTACCCAGCTGCTTGTACATAATTAATTTGCGGAACAAAAAACGGCTACAATCATATTTTGACCGTAAAAGTCTATGGACTTATAATATTTATGCAAAGTCAAAATATAAAATAAAAAAAAAAAACATTTTTGTTACCAAATTTTCAGAGATCATTTGGCTAGCTATAGTTATCATGTAAACCGAAAATTAACAATATGGCATCAAAATTGCGCTTGTAATCAATATTTTTTCGTTTTACGGGGGCGGAAGGGGGCGTGGCCAAAATCTAAAATAAACTTGATCAGCGTGCAATAATAACACATATTGTCACCAAATTTGGTAGTCCTAGCTCTTATGATCTCTGAAAATTTGGTAACAATCTGTTTTGTTTTATCTTAATTTTTCTTTTTAATACCATTTGACGTTCAAACGGACATGGCTATTATTATTTCTCTATTATTATGGCTATATCGACTCAGCCGGTGATCCTGAATCAAAATATATACTTTTGGGGGTCTGCCACGCCTCCTTCTGCCTGTTACATACAAACTAAGTATACAATTTTTTACCATTTTCAATAGTCCAATAGTTGTTTAGAAAATTAGCGGCAGTCACGAACCAATGCGAAGTAAATTCACCAAAAAGCTACAGCTTTGCCCATGTACACAAATGTGTGGTGTAAACGCAAGCAATGACTTCGCTGCTTAACTTAACTTTGTATGTATATGTCGCAGATCATTTAAATTTAACGACATTTCTAGCAATTGCGTGTTTCTGCTTGGCAGGCGCCATGCAGGCGCCTTTTCTATTCTTCTGTTGCGCGGCAGACAAAAGTTACATGTACAGTTTTTGCCAAACGTAGTCTGGTCGCGGGTAGGAGCGAGGGGAAGTAGACGTCTGGACGAAAACGGGAAGCATACAGAACAAGTAAGAAAGCTACAGTCGAGAGTGCTCGACTGTAATATACCCGCTACACAGCTGCTCGTACATCAAAATTATTAGCGGAATAATAAAGAAGGGCTACAATCATATTTTGACCGTAAAAGGCCATGGACTTACAATATTTATGCAAAGTCAAAATCTAAAATAAAAAAAATAATTTTTTGCACACATTTAATTTTTGATGCGGGTGGGACTCGAACCCATAAATGCATAATAGTTCTGTTCGTTATGCAGTCCACAACTTAACCCATTTCACCACCGTACACGCACACACTATTCGGCACAATGCTGCAAGCAGCGCTTCCGGAAAAAGGAGTAAAAACTTTTTACAAAACAAAAACTAATGCAAAAGCGTGTAACTTTTATTCAGGTACCAATAAAATCCAAGATTTATCACTTAAACAGTAAAAATAATAATTCTACCTGTCGAAGACTATAAATCGAATACGTGCATGTAAAAAACAATATGTGCCCTTTTAATAATTTTTTATATACTTGAATGGAAAGTGTTCTAGAGCACTCTAACTTTTAATAAATTTTGTTAAAAAAACGACCGATAGGTTCTATGGCATCTATACGATGTATCGGTCCGCACCGGCTCGTTCCGACTTATTTACAGCGGGCCGCAATAAGAAACACGTATACAAAGTTTCATGAAGGTAGCTCAAAAAGGGAGGCAAAAACTTTTATTTGCAAAAAATAAAATGTTCGATCTCCCCACCATGACACGCATGCATGCGGAATCGAACCTTGGACCCATTACCTAAGAGGTCCACCACTTCTCCATTCGGTCATTAAGCCATTACGCAAATTTTGCCAAAGTTACATTATGAGACCATTCGAAAATTCTTGCACGACAAAAACAAAGTCTGAATGCATAACGTGTTGTTGTTGCTATTTATTCTCATAACTTAAACATACAATTAAATAAAAAATAAAAATAAAAAAAAATATAAGAAAAAGGTGCGCTCTAACAATTGCACACAGTTGATTTAAGAGACTGTCACTTCTCCACTTGTTAACAAAGTTCATTGCGAGCCTTTAAAAAAATTTTAAATAAAATGCACGACCACCAATTAATCCATATTTAAAAATTAAAGTATAAGTTTAAAAAAAAAAAAAGAAAAAGCTAAAGCGGCATGAACTGGGAATCGAAACACAAGCCTGTCGGTTCAGGAGTTTATCGCTTTTCCACTAAGCTACTGACGCAACTGCAAAAATTTGCATTGTAAGGCATTCTAATTATTTCCTGTACAAATAAAGAATTTTGGCTGCCGGCAGCGCTGCTCACAGCTATGGAAAACGTTAAGCTGAATAACTTCTGTGTTTAATATCAGCTTGTTACTAAATTTTCGGAGATCATCTGGCTAGCTATAGTTATCATATAAACCGAAAATAAATAATATGGTTTCAAAATTGCGCTTGTAATAAATTTTTTTCGATTTACAGGGGCGGAAGAAGGCGTAGCCAAAATCCAAAATAAACTTGATCACCGTGCAATAATAACACATACTGTTACCAAATTTGGTAGTTCTAGCTCTTATAATAGCTGTTATCTAGATTTTCACACGGGTAGACAGACGGACAGACAGACAGACGGACATGGCTATATCGACTCGGCTGTTAATCCTGAGCCTGAATAAATATACTTTATGGGGTCGGAGGTGTCTCCTTCTGCCTGTTACATACATTTTCGGTTTAAACAAAGTTATAATACCCTTTTACTCCATGAGTAGCGGGTATAAAAACATTTTTGCACACATTTAATTTTTGATGCGGCTGGGACTCGAACCCGTAAATGCATAATAGTACTGTTCGTTTTGCAGTCCACAACTTAACCCATTTCACCACCGTACACGCACACACTATTCGGCACAATGCTGCAAGCAGCGCTTCCGGCAAAAGGAGTAAAAACTTTTTACAAAACAAAAACTAATGCAAAAGCGTGTAACTTTTATTCAGGTACCAAAAAAATCCAAGATTTATCACTTAAACAGTAAAAATAACAATTCTACCTGTCGAATACGTGCATGTAAAAAACAATATGTGCCCTTTTAATAATTCTTTATATACTTGAATGGAAAGTGTTCTAGAGCACTCTAACTTTTAATAAATTTTGTTAAAAAAACGACCGATAGGTTCTATGGCATCTATACGATGTATCGGTCCGTACCGGCTCGTTCCGATTTATTTACAGCGGGCAGCAATAAGAAACATGTATACAAAGTTTCATGAAGGTAGCTCAAAAAGGGAGGCAAAAACTTTTATTTGCAAAAAATAAAAAAAGTTCGATCTCCCCCACCATGACACGCATGCATGCGGAATCGAACCTTGGACCCATTATCTAAGAGGTCCACCACTTCTCCATTCGGTCATTAAGCCATTACGCAAATTTTGCCAAAGTTACATTATGAGACCATTCGAAAATTCTTGCACGACAAAAACAAAGTCTGAATGCATAATGCGTGTTGTTGTTGCTATTTATTCTCATAACCTAAACATACAATTAAATAAAAAATAAAAATAAGAAAAAAATATAGAAAAAGGTGCGCTCTAACAATCGCACACAGCTGATTTAAGAGACTGTCACTTCTCCACTTGTTAACAAAGTTCATTGCGAGCCTTTAAAAAAATTTTAAATAAAATGCACGACCACCAATTAATCCATATTCAAAAATTAAAGTATAAGTTCTTAAAAAAAAAAGATAAAGCTTAAGCGGCATGAACTGGGAATCGAACCACGAGCCTGTCGGTTCAGGAGTTCATCGCTTTTCCACTAAGCTACTGACGCAACTGCAAAAATTTGCATTGTAAGGCATTCTAATTATTTCCTGTACAAATAAAGAATTTTGGCTGCCGGCAGCGCTGCTCACAGTTATGGAAAACGTTAAGCTGAATAACTTCTGTGTTTAATATCAGCTTGTTACCAAATTTTCGGAGATCATCTGGCTAGCTATAGTTATCATATAAACCGAAAATAAATAATATGGTTTCAAAACTGCGGTCGTAATCAATAATTTTTCGATTTACATGGGCGGAATGGGGCGTGGCTAAAATCCAAAATAAACTTAAGCAGCGTGCAATAATAACACATATTGTCACCAAATTTGGTAGTCCTAGCTCTTATAATAGCTGAGATCTAGATTTTCACATGGACAGACAGACGGATCCAGAATATATATACTTTATGGGGTCGGAGGTGTCTCCTTCTGCCTGTTACATACATTTTCGGTTTGAAAAAAGTTATATTACCCTTCTACTCTATGAGTAGCGGGTATAAAAATGCAGTATGCATTAGTATTAGTGTATGCATTAGTATGGACTAGAACAAGTCTCCAAAATGTGTTGGTATTGCATGTAGAGTTAAGAATTACGCATAATTCTGATTTTATGAAAAGAGATTGAGTCAGTCAGTTTTCGATCATTACGCATAACAGACATGCCTCGCTCACGCGCTAGAAAACGTTGCGCAGACAATAACGAGAGTAGTGAAGAGGAAGAAGGGCATCCTGATGACTCTTCGACATATAAGTTAACAGCGAAGCCGACGTCGATCCTTTGCCACCAAGGGCAGTGCAGCTCACGGCCAAGACTCACAGCTTGTTAGGGACAGCTTAATAAGTTGCAAACTGGATTTAGACCAATAAAGTCGTGTTCATATCTGAACTCAAAAATCTTTTATTTTTTTTTACTGTGCACCTTGCAAGTAAATTAACTGGCGCCCGAGCAGGGACCGGTACGCGTACGATACAGCAAAACGTCTTGTAAGTTTGTGGCTAGCAATTACATTTGCTGCAACCGGTCTAAACGCGAGTGATAGTGAACATGCAACTCCGAAAAACTGACATTTTTCGTTCGTTCAAATTGACTCCGGCAAATTGAACTTAACTTGTGCATTTGCCCATCGGTGGACTTCAAGGACTGAAGGCAGGGCCACAGACCACCCCTCAACCCTGTACGCATCGCAGGATCCTTAGTAGTCGTGGGACAAAAAGGATGAAATCCGGATTGTCGGAGGGAGGAGCCACATCATCGAAACTATCTATAGTACTGTAAGATTACACAAACCAATATAAAAAACTAACAAAACTAAAAGAAATACAATTAGACTTAAGCATACATTGATATTGATAAAAAAAAAAAACGTCAAACGATAAATCAAACAAAAAGATCACAAAAGTGATATAACTTATTCCCAAGGGACCCTCTGAGGCAAAAGGAAAAATCCAGCCTCTGGTTATAAAACTTATAAAAACTTAAACACACACACACATACGCAAATAACGAATTATATTTAAGAAAACATAACATCTTACTAACCCACATCAAAATAATAAGAAATAAGCTCCATCATTTGCTCCATTGACTCATCCAAAACTCGACCCATTCTTAACTCAGATTCACTTAGTGTTTTATGGCTAACGCGAACAACCTAATCAGGCCTGCGATTCTTAGTGCAGGAGTTTGTAGACAACGCCTTAGACGACAGGATGAACAAGAACTTAATAGAAGTATGGTTGAAAATGTAGATAGAGCTGCATTAGCAGCAACTGTGAGCGAAATCCTAGCACAACAATTGCCAGGTTTGTTGAGACGTCACAATTCTCCAGAAGAATTCGCAAATGTAACAGACCAGCTAATTGCTACAGAGTATGCAGGAAACTTAGGTGACTTAGACAGAGTACCGGATATAGTGAAAACTATCCGAGACTTTTCAGGAGATCCTTCAGAGTTCAGCTCATGGAAAAAGGGAGTAGACCGTATCTTAGAAGCATACAGTGCTTACTAGGGTACCCCAAAATACTATGGTATCTTACATACCATACGTAATAAGATTGTAGGACTTGCCGACATGGCACTAGAGTCCTACAATACTCCATTGAACTGGTCAGCGATCTCTAAATGTCTGACCCTGCATTACGCAGACAAACGCGACATTAACACATTAGAATACCAATGACAATGCTTATACAGGGTGCTAGCCAATCGGTGGAAGAGTTCCATCAAACGGTTTATAAACACCTATCCCTAATCCTTAACAAGATAGGTTGTATGGGGTTAGGAAGAGAAGCAGAATTGTTAATGACCAAAATGTACAGAGACAAGGCTCTAGACACCTTTATACGAGTATTACAAGGTACGAGTATTACAAGGCGACTTGCCTCGACTACTGGGAATCAAGGAACCAGTAGACCTACCCTCAGCATTGCATCTTTGCCTCAAGTTAGAAAACCAGAACTTGAGGGCAAGACATGCAACAAACATGGGACAGACAAGACAGTTTAGGAACCAAATTTCAAAACCTTCACCTGCTCCTCGCGGTAATTCATTTGTTAATAGACAACCACTAATTCCACCCCCAAGAACTCAATATTACCAAATCGGACAACAACCACCGACCGCTTTACCACGACAAAATTCAAACAACTTTAGCTATCAGCCAGCAGCTGCACCTCGACCTTTTCAATATAGGCAATTTCCGCCACAACAGTAAGCGCCACCTAGGCCACAGGCCCCAAAGCCTCGTCCAGAACCCATGGATGTGGATCCCAGTGTTCAGACCAGAATGGTAAACTATATGAACAGACCTCGCTTTGAACCAGGCAAAAGACCACCCGGTCCAATACCAGATGGAATGAAACGACAAAGAAACTTTAAAATACAGAGTACAACGGAAGGAAACGAAACGCGACCCACTGTGACTCCATTAACAATGACGGACTATGAACAGACTACTATGGCAGACTACGAGGACTACAACAACCTTGACGACGACCTGGACGACTATGTAGATCAGATAGATGAAGCCGACGCTGACAATAACGCTTACGACTACTACGATGACACTGCATTGAATTTTTTAGAATAAAGAATTCCTCTCTTCCATATTTCGTATGCAAGATGAGGAATGGCAAATTTATTAAAATACTTATAGACACCGGTTTAAACAGGAACTACATCCAACCTAAATTCGTCAACAACCCTATACAGAACAAATCACCTTTCAATGCTGTCTCAGTAGGCGGTAGTACAGTAGTTACGCACCATAAAGTAGCGAACCTTTTCAATATTCAGGACGTTAAAGTAAAGTTTTTCCTGTTGTCCACATTGAAATCTTTTGATGCCATCTTGGGTAACGACAGTTTAAAAGAATTAGGGGCTGAGATAAAAACCAGCAAAAATGACGTTAAAAAACGGCATCTCGATCCCCATTAAAGAATAAACATTTGAAGCAGTCAACACAATTATTCCGAGAACGTCCCACTTGTTCGCAGACCCAAACCAGAAACTGACCTACACAACAAATGTGAAGGCAGCGATCCGAACCTCGTCCGATACTCCGGTTTACTCGACATTCTATCAGTATCCAATGACGCTGAAAGATGAGGTAAACAAACAGAAAAAAGAACTTTTAGAAGATGGTATAATTCGACCTGCTAGGTCCCCGTACAATTCACCAGTGTGGATTGTACCTAAAAAGGCAGACGCTTCAGGCGAAAAGAAATATCGCATGGTTATAGATTATCGCAAACTCAACAAAATAACCATTGCAGATAAATATCCCTTTCCCGAGATAAATGAGGTACTTACCCAACTAGGGGACAATAAAGTATTCTCTGTTTTAGATTTGAAAAGTGGCTTCCATCAAATCTCTTTAAAAAATAGTGACATAGAAAAGACCGCCTTCTCCGTATACAACGGAAAATATGAGTTTACCCGACTCCCATTCGGTTTAAAGAATGCGCCCTCACTTTTCCAACGGGCATTAGATGACATACTTCGAGAACATATTGGGAAAATATGTTTTATTTATATATATAAATATATATTATAGTTTATGAAAAACAAATTCGAATTCCTAGGATTTGTTGTTTCCGATAGGGGAATAGAAACAAACCCGAGTAAAGTGGCAGCGATAGCAAATTATCCCTGCCCTAAAACTTTGAGGGATCTAAAATCCTTCCTAGGGCTTTCCGGCTACTATAGAAGATTTATACAAAACTATGCCAAACTGGCAAAGCCCCTAACTTCACTTTTAAGAGGGGAAGATGGACACGTGTCCAAAAGAATGTCATCAAAAAAATTAATTACGCTAAACAATGAAGCTCTAGACTCTTTTAAGAAGCTTAAAAGCAGCTTGGGGTCATCAGAAATAATTCTCCGTTATCCAGATTTCAATAAGGAGTTCAATTTAACTACTGATGCTTCAAATTTCGCGATCGGAGCAGTTCTATCGCAAGACAATCACCCTATATCATTTCTATCTAGAACACTTTCCAAAGCCGAAGAGAATTATGCGGCCAACGAGAAAGAATTCTAGCCATAATTTGGGCACTTAAGGCCCTCAAAAATTACCTGTACGGTAAAGCAAAGGTTAAGATCTTCACAGACCATCAACCTTTGACACATTTTCTGAGTAGCTGGAACGGAAATGCCAGAATCAAGAGATGGAAAGCATATCTAGAGGAACATCTCAACCCATCCGTTATTAACGGTATTTACACGACTGAAGATATAATGGGAAAAATACAGACAATCTATAGAAGTCAATTTAAAGGAAACAAAATTCGATTCACCCAGTCTAGGGTAGAAGACTTGATAGAAGAAACAGAACAGGAAGAAAGAATTCTTTAAATACATAGGAGAGCACATCGTAATGCTCTAGAAAACCAAAAACAGCTAGCAGAAACCTGGTACTTCCCATGAAAGAAACAAAAAATTATACATTTAATCAAGCAATGTAAAGTTTGCAAAGAAGCTAAATATGACAGATACCCCCAAATCCCGAACTTCAAGAAACGCCTATTCCAGAATACCCCGGTCACATATTGCATATCGACATCTACTCTACCGAACGACACTTAGTACTGACTGTAATAGATAAGTTCTCTAAACTAGCGCAAGCTAAGATTATAAATTCTAAAGCGATAGAGGACATCAGAACTCCTCTGCGTAATATCATATTTTATTTCGGAGTCCCTAAACATATTGTTATGGACAACGAAAAAGCTTTCAATTCCCAAACAATCAAGTTCATGCTGGAACAGCTACAAATAGTAGTCTACACCGCCCCACCATATAAGAGTACCGTTAACGGTCAGATAGAACGCTTCCATTCAACACTTTCAGAAATAATGAGATGCCTCAAGAAGGAAGGCAGAGAAAGGAATTTCAAGGAACTTTTAGGAAGGACAGTTTACGAGTACAATTACAGCGATCATTCAGTTACCAAGAAACGACCATTAGAAGTATTGTTTGACAGGAGAGTGACAACAGACCCGGACCAATACGATACAGCCAGACAAGATAACATTGAAAGACTTAAAGATAAACAGAAAACGGCCCGTACAAACCACAATAAAAATAAAAAAGAAATACGTAATTACCAGCCAGGAGAAGAAATATTCGTTAAAACACTAGATTAGGTTCTAAGCTTTCCCCAAGATATAAAAAAGAAACAGTTAAAGAAAACAAGCACACTACAGTAATAACAGAATAAGAAGAAACAGTACATAAAAGCCATATCAAAATCTAAAACTTTTCAGGATACTACTATGGATTACGAACGATGTCGGTGGAACAATGAGCTTTACAAACTATACGAATGCACAGATACTGACAACAACACAGGGATCGGAAAATTACAAACCTCAACGACCAAATTAATTCATAGACCAAATCCAAACCGCTTTAGACATTTTAAACGGACATACGGAAAACAGCCTTAAACACAGTCCATTATACTCTACTCTTCACCATGAGATAAATACAACTATGCACACATTCCAGACAATTACAACCACTCCCCAAACTCGAAAAAGGTCCTTAAATTGGCTAGGGTCAGGTTGGAAGTACATAGCGGGTACCCCAGATCATGATGACCTGGTTGTGATTGAGCAGAACTTAGATAAACTTATAGACAACAATAACCAACAGCTCATTGTGAACAAACAGTTAGAAGAAAGGATAAATAAACTCACTTCAATATCTAACTCTCTCACAAACTCTATTCGTAAAAGTAGTTCAGTTAGTATCGAAATAGCTATTAGTTTGCACAATCAGATTAGACTTCTAAAAGAAAAAATTGTTAAAATTAGATTGCTATTCAGTGGGCACGACTTTACGTAGTTAACACACTTTTACTAAATGAAGAAGAGTTAATGGAAATTGGAAAAATGTTTAAAAGAAACAGCATGCCACCCTTGTCAACGGAAGAAATAATGGAGTTTTCCGATGTCTCAATTTTACATAATAAAACAACGCTTTTGTATATTGTGAAAATTCCAAATTTAGAAGAAACACAAATACCAAGATATTATTGTACACTTAAATGTTCAAGAAATCTTTGTTTTCGAAAACATCACCTATGCCATTCCCCAAAATTGTAAAACAATAGAATATATTAAAATATGCAATAAGGAAAAAATTGTTAATATAAGTAATATAAGTAAATTTGAAATTGTATTCCAAAGTTAGTTCAGGGAAAGAAAGCGCTGTGTAGTTTTAGCAATGCCGACCACGTACCCAAAATACAAGAAGTGGACGACGGAATCATCCTATTCAACGACTTCGTTGGGAATATAACTTGGAACAAAACGGAGCTTCACCTAGAGGGAACATACCTTATCCAGCTATCAAACGACTTGATTATTATCGACAACAAGCGGTTCAGCAATTCGGAACCTACAATCCTCACCCCTGGAGCACCTCTTATGCAGTTTACGGCTGAAGAAAAAGACAGACTTAAAATTCTATCACTTGAAACACTGGAACCATTGCACATAAATAACACTGGACAGCTGATGCATATAAAGGCCCATTCAACGGTCAACAGCATAACCCTGCTGACGCTCTTTGGTATAGCTTTAACTCTCATCCTGGGCTTGCACACCTATAACCAAAGGCAGAAGAGCATAGCGTTACAATTAGGACCCACGCCTGGAATGGGGACAAAAGTCACAGCGATCGTCGCACCATCAACCGGCGAGCAATCTTTGACTGAGGTACAGTATCAGTTACCTCAGTTCAACAACATTCCCCTTTTCTAGAGACCGCTTGTGGACAAGCACAAATTGGAGGGGAAAGAGTTAACAATAAAAATATTATAATCTTGAGTAATGAACTCCAGTACGCAAGTTACAATCTGCAAGCTCAGCGTCTGCATAATTTCCCGCACGCGCCGAGCTACCAAGCAGAACTCTAAGAATTTGTTTGTCAACCGCTTCCGCTCCCACCAATGCATGTGATTCCAAAAAAAACTGACATTCGACCAACATAACATCAGCCAATGTCGTCGCCTATTGGAAACAGCGAATCCGACGTCGATCCTCTGCCACCAAGGGTAGCGCAACTCACGGCCAAGACTCACAGTTTGTTAGGGACAGCTTAGGGTAATGAGTTGCAAACTGGATTTAGACCAATAAAGTCGTGTTCATATCTGCGCTCAAAAACCTTTTATTTTTTTTTACTGTGCACATTGCAAGTAAATTAACTTATACAAAGCAGGTCTATTGCTACACACACAACCGCAACTTTGAAATCATCATAGATTTAATGAGAATTAATACGATGCCTGGTGATTCCAAGACAAATATTGGCGGTTATTTTCAAATTTAAAACAAGTAAGAAAGCTACATTCGAGTGTGCTCGACTGTAATATACCCGCTACCCAGCTGCTCGTACATCAAAATTGTTTGCGGAACAAAAAAGAACGGCCACAATCATATTTTGACCGTAAAAGGCCATGGACATACAGTATTTATCCAAAGTCAAAGTCTAAAATAAAAAATAACATTTTTTGCACACATTTAATTTTTGATGCGGGTGGGACTCGAACCCATAAATGCATAATAGTTCTGTTCGTTATGCAGTCCACAACTTAACCCATTTCACCACCGTACACGCACACACTATTCGGCACAATGCTGCAAGCAGCGCAGCCGGCAAAAGGAGTAAAAAGTATTGAAAACGTATAACTTTTATTCAGGTACCAAAAAAATCCAAGATTTATCACTTAAACAGTAAAAATAATAATTCTACCCGTCGAAGACTATAAATCGAATACGTGCATGTAAAAAACAATATGTGCCCTTTTACTAATTCTTTATATACTTGAATGTAAAGTGTTATAGAGCACTCTAACTTTTTATAAATTTTGATAAAAAAACGACCGATAGGTTCTATGGCCGTAACGGCTCGTTCCGAAATATTTACAGCGGGGCGCAATAAGAAACATATATACCAAGTTTCATGAAGGTAGCTCAAAAAGGGAGGCAAAAACTTTTATTTGCAAAAAATAAGAAAAGTTCGATCTTCCACACCATGACACGCATGCATGCGGAATTGAACCTTGGACCCATTACCTAAGAGGTCCATAACTTCTCCATTCGGTCATTAAGTCATTACGCAAATTTTGACAAAGTTACATTATGAGACCATTCGGAAATTCTTGCACGACAAAAACAAAGTCTGAATGCATGATGCGTGTTTTTGTTGATATTTATTCTCATAACTAAAACATACAATTAAATAAAAAATAAAAATAAAAAAATATAAGAAAAAGCTGCGCTCTAACAGTCGCACACAGCTGATTTAAGAGACTGTCACTTCTCCACTTGTTAATAAAGTTCATTGTGAGCCATTAAAAAAATTTTAAGTAAAATGCACCACCACCAATTAATGCATATTCAAAAATTAAAGTATAAGTTCTTAAAAAAAAAAGAAAAAGCTTAAGCGGCATGAACTGGGAATCGAACCACGGGCCTGTCGGTTCTGGAGTTCATCGCTTTTCCACTAAGCTACTGACGCTGTTATCCAACAACTGCAAAAATTGGCATTGTAAGACAATCTTATTATTTCCTGTACAAATAAAGAATTTGCGCTGCCGGCAGCGCTGCTTACAGCTATGGAAACCGTTAAGCTGAATAACTTCTGTGTTTATTATCCGATTGTTACCAAATTTTCAGAGATAGTTATCATATAAACCGAACAATATGGCATCAAAATTGCGCTTGTAATCAATGTTTTTTCGATTTACGGGGGGGAAGGGGGCGTGGAAAAAAACCCAAAATAAACTTGATCAGCGTGCAATAATAACACATATTGTCACAAAATTTGGTAGTTCTAGCTCTTATAATAGCTGAGATCTAGATTTTCACACGGACAGACAGACGGACAGACAGACGAACAGACAGACAGACGGACAGACGGACATGGCTATTCGACTCGGCTGTTGATCCTGAGCCAGAATATATCTACTTTATGGGGTCGGAGGTGTCTCCTTCTGCCTGTTACATACATTTTCGGTTTGAACAAAGTTATTATACCCTTCTACTCTATGAGTAGCGGTCATAATAAAAATAAAAAATATAAGAAAAAGGTGAGCTCTAACAATCGCACACAGCTGATTTAAGAGACTGTCACTTCTCCACTTGTTAACAAAGTTCATTGTGAGCCATTAAAAAAAATTTAAATAAAATGCACCACCACCAATTAATGCATATTCAAAAATTAAAGTATAAGTTCTTAAAAAAAAAAGAAAAAGCTTAAGCGGCATGAACTGGGAATCGAACCACGGGCCTGTCGGTTCTGGAGTTCATCGCTTTTCCACTAAGCTACTGACGCTGTTATCCAACAACTGCAAAAATTGGCATTGTAAGACAATCTTATTATTTCCTGTACAAATAAAGAATTTGCGCTGCCGGCAGCGCTGCTTACAGCTATGGAAACCGTTAAGCTGAATAACTTCTGTGTTTATTATCCGATTGTTACCAACTTTTCAGAGATAGTTATCATATAAACTGAACAATATGGCATCAAAATTGCGCTTGTAATCAATGTTTTTTCGATTTACGGGGGCGGAAGGGGGCGTGGCCAAAATCCAAAATAAACTTGATCAGCGTGCAATAATAACATATATTGTCACCAAATTTGGTAGTCCTAGCTCTTATAATAGCTGAGATCTAGATTTTCATACGGACAGACAGACGGACAGACGGATAGACGAACATGGCTATATCGACTCGGCTGTTGATCCTGAGCCAGAATATATATACTTTATGGGGTCGGAGGTGTCTCCTTCTGCCTGTTACATACATTTTCGGTTTGAACAAAGTTATAATACCCTTCTACTCTATGAGTAGCGGGTATAAAAATATAAGAAAAAGCTGCGCTCTAACAATCGCACACAGCTGATTTAAGAGACTGTCACTTCTCCACATGTTAACTAAGTTCATTGTGAGCCATTAAAAAATTTTAAATAAATGCACGACCACCAATTAATGCATATTCAAAAATTATAGTATAAGTTCTTAAAAAAAAAGAAAGAGAACCACGGATCTGTCGGTTCAGGAGTTCATCGCTTTTCCACTAAGCCACTGACGCTGTTATCCAACAACTGCAAACATTTGCATTGTAAGGCATTCTTATTATTTCCTGTACAAATAAAGAATTTGCGCTGCCGGCAGCGCTGCTTACAGCTATGGAAAACGTTAAGCTGAATAACTTCTGTGTTTATAATCCGATTGTTATCAAATTTTCAGAGATTATCTGGCTAGCTATAGTTATCATGGCATCAAAATTGCGCTTGTTATCAATTTTTTTTTATTTACAGGGACGGAAGGAGGCGTGGCCAAAATCCAAAATAAACTTGATCAGCGTGCAATAATAACACATACTGTCACCAAATTTGGTAGTTCTAGCTCTTATAATAGCTGAGATCTAGATTTTCACACGGACAGACAGACGGACAGACAGACAGACAGACAGACAGACGGACAGACGGACATGGCTATTCGACTCGGCTGTTGATTCTGAGCCAGAATATATATACTTTATGGGGTCGGAGGTATTTCCTTCTGCCTGTTACATACATTTTCGGTTTGAACAAAGTTATAATACCCTTTTACTCTATGAATAGCGGGTATAAAAAAGAACAAGTAAGAAAACTACAGTCGAGTGTGCTCGACTGTAATATACCCGCTACCCAGCTGCTCGTACATCATTTATTTGCGGAACAAAAAAACGGCTACAATCATATTTTGACCGTAAAAGGCTATGGACTTATAATATCTATGCAAAGTCAAAATCTAAAATAAAAAAAAAACATTTTTGCACACATTTAATTTTTGATGCGGGCGGGACTCGAACCCGTAAATGCATAATAGTACTGTTCGTTTTGCAGTCCACAACTTAACCCATTTCACCACCGTACACGCACAGACGATTCGACACAATGCTGCAAGCAGCGCTGCCGGCAGCGCTGCTTACAGCTATGGAAAACGTTAAGCTGAATAACTTCTGTGTTTATTATCCGATTGTTACCATATTTTTAGAAATCACCTGGCTAGCTATAGTTATCATGTAAACCGAAAATGAACAATATGGCATCAAAATTGCGCTTGTAATCAATGTTTTTCGATTTACGGGGGCGGAAGGGGGCGTGGCCAAAATACAAAATAAACTTGATCAGCGTGCAATAATAACACATATTGTCACCAAATTTGGTAGTTCTAGCTCTTATAATAGCTGAGATCTAGATTTTCACTCGGACAGACAGACGGACAGACGGACATGGCTATATCGACTTGGCTGTTGATCCTGAGCCAGAATATATATACTTTATGGGGTCGGAGGTGTCTCCTTCTGCCTGTTACATACTTTTTCGGTTTGAACAAAGTTATAATACCCTTCTACTCTATGAGTAGCGGGTATAAAAAATAATTTTTTGAACACATTTAATTTTTGATGCGGGTGGGACTCGAACCCGTAAATGCATAATAGTTCTGTTCGTTTTGCAGTCCACAACTTAACCCATTTCACCACCGTACACGCACACCATTCGGGACAATGCTGCACGCAGCGCTGCCGGCAAAAGGAGTAAAAAGTATTGAAAACGTATAACTTTTATTCTGGTACCAAAAAAAATCCAAGATTAATCACTTAAACAGTAAAAATAACAAGTAAAAATGGCTACAGTCAAGTGTTGACTGTATAAGACCATGGATCTTTTAAATTTATGAAAAAATTCAGATTGTGAAAACTGTTATTAATTTTTTTTAAAGAAATATAATTTTCAGTTAGACGCCAAGCAGTCCAAGCAGTTAAAAAAACACTGTTTGAAAAAAACACTGCTTGGTTGCTTGCAGTGGGCGCAGTGCAAATCTATATGAAACGTTGAATAACTTTTTTTTTCATTATCAGATCGGAACCAAATTTTCACCGATCGTTTTGGTGGTGATAGTTATCATATACATCAAAACGGAATACTGTATCTTTATTATTGCGCTTGCTATACGGCTTATCGATTTGCGGGGGCGGAAGTAGGTGAGGCTTAAATTTTAATATAAATTTTACAGCGTATGATTCACATAAGTGTTGTCACCAAATTTGGTGGCTTTAGCTTTTTTCGTTTCTGAGATATAGGCGTTCATAAAGAAGGACAGACGGTCAGACGGACAGACAGACATGGCTTAATCGACTCGGCTAGTGAACCCGAGCAAGAATATATATACTTTATGAGGTCGCAGATGCCTCCTTTTGCCTGTTACGCACATTCCGAATCCATGGTCTAATAATTCTACCTGTTGAGGACTACAAATGCCCTTTAATACCTCTTTATATACTTGAAAGGAAAGATTTATAGAGCACTCTAACTTTTAATAAATGTTGTTAAAAAAAAACGACCGATAGGTTCTATGGCATCTATACGATGTATAGGTCCGTACCGGCTCGTTCCGACTTATTTACAGCGGTCAGCAATAAGAAACATGTATACAAAAAATAAAACAATATAAGAAAAAGCAGCGCTCTAACAATTGCACACAGCTGATTTAAGAGACTGTCACTTCTCCACTTGTCTACTAAGTTCATTGTGAGCAATTAAAAAAGTTTTAAATAAAATATACGACCACCAATTAATGCATATTCAAAATTTAAAGTAAAAGTTCTTAAAAAAAAGAAAATGCTTAAGCGGGATGAACTGGGAATCGAACCACGGCCTTGTCGGTTCAGAAGTTCATCGCTTTTAAACTAAGCTACTGACGCTGTTTTCTAACAACTGCAATAATTTGCATTGTAAGGCATTCTTATTATTTCAGGTACAAATAAAGAATTTGCGCTGCCGGCAGCGCTGCTTACAGCTATGGAAAACGTTAAGCTGAATAACTTCTGTGTTTATTATCCGATTGTTATCAAATTTTCAGAGATTATCTGGCTAGCTATAGTTATCATGGCATCAAAATTGCGCTTGTAATCAATTTTTTTTATTTACAGGGGCGGAAGGAGGCGTGGCCTAAATCCATAATAAACTTGATCAGCGTGCAATAAAAACACATACTGTCACCAAATTTGGTAGTTCTAGCTCTTATAATAGCGGACAGACAGACGGAGAGACAGACGAACAGACAGACAGACGGACAGACGAACATGGCTATTCGACTCGGCTGTTGATCCTGAGCCAGAATATATATACTTTATGGGGTCGGAGGTGTTTCCTTCTGCCTGTTACATACGTTTTCGGTTTGAACAAAGTTATATTACCCTTTTACTCTATGAGTAGCGGTTATAATAAAAATAAAAAAATATAAGAAAAAGGTGCGCTCTAACAATCGCACACAGCTGATTTAAGAGACTGTCACTTCTCCACTTGTTAACAAAGTTCATTGTGAGCCATTAAAAAAATTTTAAATAAAATGCCCCACCACCAATTAATGCATATTCAAAAATTAAAGTATAAGTTCTTAAAAAAAAAAAGAAAAAGCTTAAGCGGCATGAACTGGGAATCGAACCACGGGCGTGTCGGTTCAGGAGTTCATCGCTTTTCCACTAAGCTACTGACTCTGTTGTCCAACAACTGCAAAAATTTGCATTGTAAGGCATTCTTATTATTTGCTGTACAAATAAAGAATTTCTTATTATTTCCTATACAAATATAGAATTTGCGCTGCCGGCAGCGCTGCTTACAGCTATGGAAAACGTTAAGCTGAATAACTTCTGTGTTTGTTATCCAATTGTTACCAAAATTTCAGAGATAATATGGCATCAAAATTGCGCTTGTAATCAATTTTTTTTTATTTACAGGGGCGGAAGGGGGCCTGGCCGAAATCCAAAATAAACTTGATCAGCGTGCAATAATAATACATTTTGTCACCAAATTTGGTAGTTCTAGCTCTTATAATAGATGAGATCTAGATTTTCACACGGACAGACGGACAGACGGACAGACAGACAGACATACGGACATGGCTATGTCGACTCGGATGTTGATCCTGCGCCAGAATTTATGGTGCCTGTTACATACATTTTCGGTGTGAACAAAGTTATAATACCCTTCTACTCTATGAGTAGCGGGTATAATTAATATAAAACAAGTAAGAAAGCTACAGTCGAGAGTGCTCGACTGTAATATACCCGCTACCTAGCTGCTTGTACATAATTTATTTGCGGGACAAAAAAACGGCTACAATCATATTTTGACCGTAAAAGGCTATGGACTTATAATATTTATGCAAAGTCAAAATATAAAATAAAAAAAAAAAACATTTTTGCACACATTTAATTTTTGATGCGGGCGGGACTCGAACCCGTAAATGCATAATAGTACTGTTCGTTTTGCAGTCCACAACTTAACCCATTTCACCACCGTACACGCACACACGATTCGGCACAATGCTGCAAGCAGCGCTGCCGGCAGCGCTGCTTACAGCTGTGAAAACGTTAAGCTGAATAACTTCTGTGTTTATTATCCGATTGTTACCAAATTTTCAGAGATCATCTGGCTAGCTTAGTTATCATGTAAACCGAAAATCTTGTTATCAATGTTTTGTTATCAATGTTTTTTCGATTTGCGGGGGCCGAAGGGGGCGTGGCCAAAATCCAAAATAAACTTGATCAGCGTGCAATAATAACACATATTGTCACCAAATTTGGTTGTCCTAGCTCTTATAATAGCTGAGATCTAGATTTTCACACGGACAGACAGACAGACATACGGACATGGCTATGTCGACTCGGATGTTGATCCTGCGCCAGAATTTATGGTGCCTGTTACATACATTTTCGGTGTGAACAAAGTTATAATACCCTTCTACTCTATGAGTAGCGGGTATAATTAAATTAAAACAAGTAAGAAAGCTACATTCGAGTGTGCTCGACTGTAATATACCCGCTACCCAGCTGCTTGAACATAATTTATTTGCGGAACAAAAACGGCTACAATCGTATTTTGACCGTAAAAGGCTATGGACTTATAATATTTATGCAAGTCAAAATATAAAATAAAAAAAAAACATTTTTGCACACATTTAATTTTTGATGCGGGCGGGACTCGAACCCGTAAATGCATAATAGTACTGTTCGTTTTGCAGTCCAAAACTTAACCCATTTCACCACCGTACACGCACACACGATTCGGCACAATGCTGCAAGCAGCGCTGCCGGCAGCGATGCTTACAGCTGTGGAAAACGTTAAGCTGAATAACTTCTGTGTTTATTATCCGATTGTTACTAAATTTTCAGAGATCATCTGGCTAGCTATAGTTATCATTTGAACCGAAAATGAACAATATGGCATCAAAATTGCACTTGTTATCAATGTTTTTTCGATTTGCGGGGGCGGAAAGGGGCGTGGCCAAAATCCAAAATAAACTTGATCAGCGTGCTATAATAACACATATTGTCACCAAATTTGGTTGTCCTAGCTCTTATAATAGCTGAGATCTAGATTTTCACACGGACAGAAAGACGGACAGACGGACATGGCTATATCGACTCGGCTGTTGATCCTGAGCCAGAATATATATACTTTATGGGGTCGGAGGTGTCTCCTTCTGCCTGTTACATACATTTTCGGTTTGAACAAAGTTATAATACCCTTCTACTCTATGAGTAGCTGGTATAAAAAGAAAAAGCTTAAGCGGCATGAACTGGGAATCGAACCACGGGCCTGTCGGTTCAGGAGTTCATCGCTTTTCCACTAAGCTACTGACGCTGTTATCCAACAACTGCAAAAATTTGCATTGTAAGGCATTCTTATTATTTCCTGTACAAATAAAGAATTTGCGCTGCCGGCAGCGCTGCTTACAGCTATGGAAAACGTTAAGCTGAATAACTTCTGTGTTTATTATCCGATTGTAACCAAATTTTCAGAGATCATCTGGCTAGCTGTAGTTATCATATAAATGATAACAAAATGAACAATATGGCATCAAAATTGCACTTGTTATCAATGTATTTTCGATTTGCGGGGGCGTAAGGGGGCGTGGCCAAAATCCAAAATAAACTTGATCAGCGGTCAATAATAACACATATTGTCACCAAATTTGGTTGTCCTAGCTCTTATAATAGCTGAGATCTAGATTTTCACACGGACAGAAAGACGGACAGACGGACATGGCTATATCGACTCGGCTGTTGATCCTGAGCCGTAGCTTACAGCTACGGAAAACGTTAAGCTGAATAACTTCTGTGTTTATTATCCGATTGTTACCAAATTTTCAGAGATCATCTGGCTAGCTATAGTTATCATATAAAAAAATGAACAATATGGCATCAAAATTGCGCTTGTAATTAATTTTTTTCGATTTACAGGGGCGGAAGGGGGAGTGACCAAAATCCAAAATAAACTTGATCAGCGTGCAATAATAACACATACTGTCACCAAATTTGGTAGTTCTAGCTCTTATAATAGCTGAGATCTAGACTTTCACACGGACAGACAGACGGACAGACAGACAGACGGACAGACAGACGGACAGACGGACAGACAGACAGACGGACACACAGACAGACGGACATGGCTATATCGACTCGGCTGTTGATCCTGAGCCAGAATATATATACTTTATGGGGTCGGAGGTGTCTCCTTCTGCCTGTTACATACATTTTCGGTTTGAACAAAGTTATAATACCCTTCTACTCTATGAGAAGCGGGTATAAAAATATAAGAAAAAGGTGCGCTCTAACAATCGCACACAGCTGATTTAAGAGACTGTCACTTCTCCACTTGTTAACTAAGTTCATTGTGAGCGATTAAAAAAGTTTTAAATAAAATGCATGACCACCAATTAATGCATAATCAAAAATTAAAGTAAAAGTTCTTAAAAAAAAAAAATAAAAAGAACAAGCTTAAGCGGCATGAACTGGGAATCGAACCACGGACCTGTCGGTTCAGGAGTTCATCGCTTTTCCACTAAGCTACTGACGCTGTTATCCAACAACTGCAAAAATTTGCATTGTAAGGCATTCTTATTATTTCCTGTACAAATAAAGAATTAGCGCTGCCGACAGCGCTGCTTACAGCTACGGAAAACGTTAAGCTGAATAACTTCTGTGTTTATTATCCGATTGTTACCAAATTTTCAGAGATCATCTGGCTAGCTATAGTTATCATGTAGTCCGTATAATAGCTAAGATCTAGATTTTCACACGGGCAGACAGACGGACAGACGGACAGACAGACGGACATGGCTATATCGACTCGGCTGTTGATCCTGAGCCACAATATATATACTTTATGGGGTCGGAGGTGTCTCCTTCTGCCTGTTACATACATTTTCGCTTTGAAGGATCAATTCTAGAAATAGTGTTTTGCAACATTACTTCAGAGGAAAAGATAAGATGAAGCATTCGACAATTTAAGTTAGAAATATTATTAATTTGATGAAAGTTCGGAAAGTCCTATAAGAAATTTATTAAAGCTAGAGGGAACCAAGAAATCTGATTGAGAGGTCCATGCAACTTCTGGTAAATTAAAATCACCAAAAACTTAAAGAAAATCTCTATCAGATAGCTTGGATGCAACAGACTGGATAGAGGAAAGATGTTCAAGGTAGATGGAAACATCTGAAGAAGGGGGAATATAAGAGCAAGTAATATGTGTGGAAATTCGACCCACTGACACTTTAACACAGATAAATTCTGGGCAATCAATTAACAATTGTTCGACATACAAATCTGACTCAGCAGCTATAAGCACGCCTCCACCAGTTCGACATAAATGGTTGTATCTGAAGGAAGTATACTTATCTGTAAAGATTGGGCTACTGAGTACATCTGGTTTTTACCAAGTTATAGTAAATATTAAAATATGGTAATTAAAAGAAACACAATCAATAAAGAATTTAGAATGCTTAGTATTAATTCCTCTAACATTTTGATAAGCAAAAAAAAGTGAAGATAGATTTACTTTTTGATGTTCCACTCGAAAACGGGGCACTGGAAACTACTGGCAAAGAAACTGAGGGACGGATTTTTTGTTTAGGAGTATACTCCTTAACAATTAAATCAGGGGGCCAAAAATTTACACCACAGACTTTTTAAAGCTGTCTGCAGAAATATTAATTTTAAACGATGCAATGTCTTGTGCATAGTTAAATTTAAATTTCTCAACAAAAATGTTTGTTATTGAGATCTTAGATTGAATAAATGCTTGCACTTGACATGAAAAACTTTAACGCAGAGCCAGCAATCAACAAAATCTGACTTAGAGTCAGCAGAGGTTTTACAGTTTCTAGCCGAGCGACAATATCTTTATTAAAAGTGATGTACTCAAAAAATGTAGGGAACCCCAAAAGAATAGTAAAGTAGGAAAGTAAATTCAAAAATAACAAGTAAGAACGGCTACAGTCAAGTGTTGACTGTATAAGACCATGGATCTTTCAAGGTTATGAAAAAAATCAGATTGAGAAAACTGTTATTGGTAAACGTATTTTTCTTGGAAAAATAATAAACAACACATATTATTTTCAGTTAGACGCCAAGCAGTCCACTGCTTGGAAAAAACACTGCTTGCTTGCTTGCAGTGGGCGCAGTGAAAATCTATATGAAACGTTGAATAACTTTTATGTTCATTGTCCGATCGGAACAAAATTTTCAGCGATCGTTTAAGTGGTGATAGTTATCATTCACAATCCTGAATACTCTAGCTTTATTATTGCGCTTGCTATACGGTTTTTCGATTTTCGGGGCGAAAGTAGGCGTGGCCCAAATTTTAATAAAAATTTTACAGCGTATGTTTCACCAAATTTGGTGGCTCTAGCTTTTTTAGTTTCTGAGATATAGGCGCTCGCAATACGGTTTTTCGATTTGCGGGGGCCGAAGTAGGCATGGCACAAAATTTTAATAAAAATTTTACAACGAATTATCCATATAAGTGTTGTCATCAAATTTGGTGGGTCTACCTTTTTTAGTTTCTGAGATCTGGACGTTCGTACAGACGGACAGACAGACATGGCTTAATCGACTCGGCTAGTGATCCTGAACGGGAGAATCGATAAGAGCAGACGCATAAAACAAATCCAGTAAGCTCGAGGGAGTTTTACAAGGTGAGAGCCACTGAGTATTAGTAAGTAAGATAAGCTAGAACCTAGAACAACAGAAACGCTGCTGTAAGAGTAACACTCAACACACGCGTAATCAGCTCAAAGAGCGTAAATATAACGTAAGAGTGTGCAAGAGTAGACTCAAAATAAAAACAACAAATGACGCCAAAGACGCGCAAGTTGAAAATTGTGTAAAATTAGTGAAATTAAAAAGCACCAGGGTAAACACGGAATGTTTTAAATACGCACCGGGCTACCACAAACTAAAATATACCAAAGTAGTTTAAAATCACAAATTATTAGCAAAGATTAGGGAGAAAAGATTAAAAACAAGAAAGAATGGCTACCTTCGGCTCACCGAAGGTTTAATACCATTGCAGACATATATAAGAAATGTTTCAAAGCGATATCTTGAAAAATGATAAAAATCGGGCGATAGGTTCTATGGCAACTATACGATGGATCGTTTCGATTTTCATAAAATTTGCACAGCTTTGAATGAAAATACTAAAGCATAGATTGCGAAAGCTTCTTTGCGATATCTTGAAAAATGACAAAAATCGGCAATTGGTTCTATGGCAGCTGTACGATACATCGGTCCGACCCGGCTCGTTCCGACTTATTTACAGCCTGCAGCAATGAGAAGCATGTATACCAAGTTTCATTAAGATATCTGTAAAACTGAGAGACTTGTTTGCGTTGCAACAGACGCACGGATAGACGGACAGACGGACATGGCTAGTTTGACTTCCCTATTGATGCTGATTAAGAAAATATATACAAACTTCTGGCCAAAATTAATATACCATCTGCAATGGTATAAATATTGAGAGTAAAGGTCAACACAACCGATCACCAGAAAGTCACCCAATATTTTGAATCCCTGATTATTTTCAATGCGGTTTATTTCGATTGTTCCTGCTGGAGTTTGTGTCATCATTAGAGTCATTATAATAATTATAAGTCCGATGATTGGGTATCGGTCGGCTGTAAGTATTTGCTGTTATTAAAATTTTTTTAACCTCGCTATTCATAGAGTAGAAGGGTATTATAACTTTGTTTAAACCGCAAGCGTATGTTTGCTTGGTGTCTAACTGAAAATTATATGTTTTGTTTATTATTTTTCTTTGAAAAACACGTTTACCAAAAACAGTTTTCTCAATCAGTCAACAGCTCACACTTGAATGTAGCCGTTCTTACTTGTTTTTATTTATTTTTTATTGTGGATTTTGATTTTGCAATAATATTGTAGGATCAACGTCTTTTACACTGAAAATATGATTGTACCCGTTCTTTATTGTTTCGCAAATAATTTTGATGAACGAGCAGCTGGGTATCTTACTTATTTCTTGTTAAATTTTGGTGTCTATTATTTTCATTATAATATTTTTCATCTATTTGTTCAATTCTGCCTGTTCTCCTATAGGATTTTTATACCCGCTACTCATAGAGTAGAAGGGTATTATAACTTTGTTCAAACCGAAAATGTATGTAACAGGCAGAAGGTGACACGTCCGACCCCATAAAGTATATATATTCTGGCTCAGGATCAACAGCCGAGTCGATATAGCCATGTCCGTCTGTCCGTCTGTCCGTCTGTCTGTCCGTGTGAAAATCTAGATCTCAGCTATTATAAGAGCTAGAACTACCAAATTTGGTGACACTATGTGTTATTATTGCACGCTGATCAAGTTTATTTTGGATTTCGGCCACGCCGCCTTCCGCCCCTGTAAATAAAAAAAAAATTGATTAGAAGCGCAATTTTGATGCCATATTGTTCATTTTTGGTTTATATGATAACAAAAGCTAGCCGGATTATCTCTGAAAATTTGGTAACAATCGGATAATAAACACAGAAGTTATTCAGCATAACGTTTTCCATAGCTGTAATCAGCGCTGCCGGCAGCGCAAATTCTAAATTTTTACAGGAAATAATAAGAAATTCTTTATTTGTACAAGAAATAATGAGAATGCCTTACAATGCAAATTTTTTCAGTTGTTGGATAACAGCGTCAGTAGCTTAGTGGAAAAGCGATGAACTCCTGAACCGACAGGCCCGTGGTTCGATTCCCAGTTCATGCCGCTTAAGCTTTTTATACCCACTACTTATAAGGTAGAAGGGTATTATAACTTTGTTCAAACCGAAAATGTATGTAACAGGAAGTAGGAGACAACTCCGACCCCATAAAGTATATATATTCTGGCTCAGGATCAACAGCCAAGTCGACATAGCCATGTCCGTCTGTCCGTCTGTCCATCTGTCTGTCTGTCCGTCTGTCCGTCTGTCTGTCCGTGTGAAAATCTAGATCTCAGCTATTATAAGAGCAAGAACTACCAAATTTGGTGACAAAATGTGTTATTATTGCACGCTGATCAAGCTTATTTTGGATTTTGGCCACTCCCCCTTCCACCCCTGTAAATCAAAAAAAAATTAATTACAAGCGCAATTTTGACGCCATATTGTTCATTTTCGGACTACATGATAACTATAGCTAGCCAGATGATCTCTGAATTTGGTAAAAATCGGATAATAAACACTGAAGTTATTCAGCTTAACGTTTTCCATAGCTGTAAGCAGCGCTGCCGGCAGTGTGAAATGGGTTAAGTTGTGGACTGCAAAACGAACAGTACTATTATGCATTTACGGGTTCGAGTCCCGCCCGCATCAAAAGTTAAATGTGTGCAAAACTGTTTATACCCGCTACTCATATAGTAGAAGGGTATTATAACTTTGTTCAAACCGAAAATGTATGTAACAGGCAGAAGGAGACACCTCCGACCCCATAAAGTATATATATTCTGGCTCAGGATCAACAGCCAAGTCGATATAGCCATGTCCGTCTGTCCGTCTATTCGTCTGTCTGTCCGTGTGAAAATCTAGATCTCAGCTATTATAAGAGCTAGGACAACCAAATTTGGTGACAATATGTGTTATTATTGCACGCTGATCAAGTTTATTTTGGATTTTGGCCACGCCCCCTTCGGCCCCCCAAATCGAAAAAATATTGATAACAAGTGCAATTTTGAAGTCATATTGTTCATTTTCAGCTTACATGATAACTATAGCTAGCCAGATGATCTCTAAAAATTTGGTAACAATCGGATAATAAACACAGAAGTTATTCAGCTTAACGTTTTCCACAGCTGTAAGCAGCGCTGCGGGCAGCGCTGCTTGCGCATTGTGCCGAATCGTGTGTGCGTGTACGGTGGTGAAATGGGTTAAGTTGTGGACTGCAAAACGAACAGTACTATTATGCATTTACGGGTTCGAGTTCCGCCCGCATCAAAAATTAAATGTGTGCAAAAATGTTTTTTTTTTTATTTTATATTTTGACTTTGCATAAATATTATAAGTCCATAGCCTTTTACGGTCAAAATATGATTGTAGCCGTTTTTTTGTTCCGCAAATAAATTATGTACAAGCAGCTGGGTAGCGGGTATATTACAGTCGAGCACACTCGACTGTAGCTTTCTTACTTGTTGAATATGCATTAATTGGTGGTCATGCATTTTATTTAAAATTTGTTTAATCGCTCACAATGAACTTAGTTAACAAGTGGAGAAGTGACAGTCTCTTAAATCAGCTGTGTGCGATTGTTAGAGCACACCTTTTCTTATATATTTTTATTTTTATTATTCCCGCTACTCATAGAGTAGAAGGGTATTATAACTTTGTTCAAACCGAAAATGTATGTAACAGGCAGAAGGAGACACCTCCGACCCCATAAAGTATATATATTCTGGCTCAGGATCAACAGCCGAGTCGATATAGCCATGTCCGTCTATCCGTCTGTCCGTCTGTCTGTCTGTCCGTGTGAAAATCTAGATCTCAGCTATTATAAGAGCTAGAACTACCAAATTTGGTGACAGAATGTGTTATTATTGCAGGCTGATCAAGTTTATTTTGGATTTTGGCCACGCCCCCTTCCGCCCCTGTAAATAAAAAAAATTGATTACAAGCGCCATTTTGATGCCATATTGTTCATTTTCGCTGTATATGATAACTATAGCTAGCCAGATGATCTCTGAAAATTTGGTAACAATCGGATAATAAACATAGAAGTTATTCAGCTAAACGTTTTCCATAGCTGTAAGCAGCGCTGCCGGCAGCGCAAATTCTTTATTTGTACAGGAAATAATAAGAATGCCTTACAATGCAAATTTTTGCAGTTGTTGGATAACAGCGTCAGTAGCTTAGTGGAAAAGCGATGAACTCCTGAACCGACAGGCCCGTGGTTCGATTCCCAGTTCATGCCGCTTAAGCTTTTCTTTTTATACCCGCTACTCATTGAGTAGAAGGGTAATATAACTTTTTCAAACCGAAAATGTATGTAACAGGCAGAAGGAGACACCTCCGACCCCATAAAGTATATATATTCTGGCTCAGGATCAACAGCCGTGTCGATATAGCCATGTCCGTCTGTCCGTCTGTCTGTCTGTCCGTCTGTCCGTCTGTTTGTCCGTGTGAAAATCTAGATCTCAGCTATTATAAGACGAACAGTACTATTATGCATTTACGGGTTCGAGTTCCGCCCGCATCAAAAATTAAATGTGTGCAAAAATGTTTTTTTTTTTTATTTTATATTTTGACTTTGCATAAATATTTTAAGTCCATAGCCTTTTACGGTCAAAATATGATTGTAGCCGTTTTTTGTTCCGCAAATAAATTATGTACAAGCAGCTGGGTAGCGGGTATATTACAGTCGAGCACACTCGACTGTAGCTTTCTTACTTGTTGAATATGCATTAATTGGTGGTCATGCATTTTATTTAAAATTTGTTTAATCGCTCACAATGAACTTAGTTAACAAGTGGAGAAGTGACAGTCTCTTAAATCAGCTGTGTGCGATTGTTAGAGCACACCTTTTTCTTATATATTTTTATTTTTATTATTCCCGCTACTCATAGAGTAGAAGGGTATTATAACTTTGTTCAAACCGAAAATGTATGTAACAGGCAGAAGGAGACACCTCCGACCCCATAAAGTATATATATTCTGGCTCGGGATCAACAGCCGAGTCGATATAGCCATGTCCGTCTGTCCGTCTGTCTGTCTGTCCGTCTGTCCGTCTATTTGTCCGTGTGAAAATCTAGATCTCAGCTATTATAAGAGCTAGAACTACCAAATTTGGTGACAAAATGTGTTATTATTGCACGCTGATCAAGTTTATTTTGGATTTTGGCCACGCCCCCTTCGGCCCCCAAATCGAAAAAACATTGATAACAAGTGCAATTTTGAAGTCATATTGTTCATTTTCAGCTTACATGATAACTATAGCTAGCCAGATGATCTCTAAAAATTTGGTAACAATCGGATAATAAACACAGAAGTTATTCAGCTTAACGTTTTCCACAGCTGTAAGCAGCGCTGCGGGCAGCGCTGCTTGCAGCATTGTGCCGAATCGTGTGTGCGTGTACGGTGGTGAAATGGGTTAAGTTGTGGACTGCAAAACGAACAGTACTATTATGCATTTACGGGTTCGAGTTCCGCCCGCATCAAAAATTAAATGTGTGCAAAAATGTTTTTTTTTTTTTATTTTATATTTTGACTTTGCATAAATATTATAAGTCCATAGCCTTTTACGGTCAAAATATGATTGTAGCCGTTTTTTTTGTTCCGCAAATAAATTATGTACAAGCAGCTGGGTAGCGGGTATATTACAGTCGAGCACACTCGACTGTAGCTTTCTTACTTGTTGAATATGCATTAATTGGTGGTCATGCATTTTATTTAAAATTTGTTTAATCGCTCACAATGAACTTAGTTAACAAGTGGAGAAGTGACAGTCTCTTAAATCAGCTGTGTGCGATTGTTAGAGCACACCTTTTCTTATATATTTTTATTTTTATTATTCCCGCTACTCATAGAGTAGAAGGGTATTATAACTTTGTTCAAACCGAAAATGTATGTAACAGGCAGAAGGAGACACCTCCGACCCCATAAAGTATATATATTCTGGCTCAGGATCAACAGCCGAGTCGATATAGCCATGTCCGTCTATCCGTCTGTCCGTCTGTCTGTCTGTCCGTGTGAAAATCTAGATCTCAGCTATTATAAGAGCTAGAACTACCAAATTTGGTGACAGAATGTGTTATTATTGCAGGCTGATCAAGTTTACTTTGGATTTTGGCCACGCCCCCTTCCGCCCCTGTAAATAAAAAAAAATTGATTACAAGCGCCATTTTGATGCCATATTGTTCATTTTCGCTGTATATGATAACTATAGCTAGCCAGATGATCTCTGAAAATTTGGTAACAATCGGATAATAAACATAGAAGTTATTCAGCTAAACGTTTTCCATAGCTGTAAGCAGCGCTGCCGGCAGCGCAAATTCTTTATTTGTACAGGAAATAATAAGAATGCCTTACAATGCAAATTTTTGCAGTTGTTGGATAATAGCGTCAGTAGCTTAGTGGAAAAGCGATGAACTCCTGAACCGACAGGCCCGTGGTTCGATTCCCAGTTCATGCCGCTTAAGCTTTTTCTTTTTATACCCGCTACTCATAGAGTAGAAGGGTAATATAACTTTTTTCAAACCGAAAATGTATGTAACAGGCAGAAGGAGACACCTCCGACCCCATAAAGTATATATATTCTGGCTCAGGATCAACAGCCGTGTCGATATAGCCATGTCCGTCTGTCCGTCTGTCTGTCTGTCCGTCTGTCCGTCTGTTTGTCCGTGTGAAAATCTAGATCTCAGCTATTATAAGACGAACAGTACTATTATGCATTTACGGGTTCGAGTTCCGCCCGCATCAAAAATTAAATGTGTGCAAAAATGTTTTTTTTTTTATTTTATATTTTGACTTTGCATAAATATTTTAAGTCCATAGCCTTTTACGGTCAAAATATGATTGTAGCCGTTTTTTTGTTCCGCAAATAAATTATGTACAAGCAGCTGGGTAGCGGGTATATTACAGTCGAGCACACTCGACTGTAGCTTTCTTACTTGTTGAATATGCATTAATTGGTGGTCATGCATTTTATTTAAAATTTGTTTAATCGCTCACAATGAACTTAGTTAACAAGTGGAGAAGTGACAGTCTCTTAAATCAGCTGTGTGCGATTGTTAGAGCACACCTTTTTTCTTATATATTTTTATTTTTATTATTCCCGCTACTCATAGAGTAGAAGGGTATTATAACTTTGTTCAAACCGAAAATGTATGTAACAGGCAGAAGGAGACACCTCCGACCCCATAAAGTATATATATTCTGGCTCGGGATCAACAGCCGAGTCGATATAGCCATGTCCGTCTATCCGTCTGTCCGTCTGTCTGTCTGTCCGTGTGAAAATCTAGATCTCAGCTATTATAAGAGCTAGAACTACCAAATTTGGTGACAGTATGTGTTATTATTGCAGGCTGATCAAGTTTATTTTGGATTTTGGCCACGCCCCCCTTCCGCCCCTGTAAATAAAAAAAATTGATTACAAGCGCCATTTTGATGCCATATTGTTCATTTTCGCTGCATATGATAACTATAGCTAGCCAGATGATCTCTGAAAATTTGGTAACAATCGGATAATAAACACAGAAGTTATTCAGCTAAACGTTTTCCATAGCTGTAAGCAGCGCTGCCGGCAGCGCAAATTCTTTATTTGTACAGGAAATAATAAGAATGCCTTACAATGCAAATTTTTGCAGTTGTTGGATAACAGCATCAGTAGCTTAGTGGAAAAGCGATGAACTCCTGAACCGACAGGCCCGTGGTTCGATTCCCAGTTCATGCCGCTTAAGCTTTTTCTTTTTATACCCGCTACTCATTGAGTAGAAGGGTAATATAACTTTTTTCAAACCGAAAATGTATGTAACAGGCAGAAGGAGACACCTCCGACCCCATAAAGTATATATATTCTGGCTCAGGATCAACAGCCGTGTCGATATAGCCATGTCCGTCTGTCCGTCTGTCTGTCTGTCCGTCTGTCCGTCTGTTTGTCCGTGTGAAAATCTAGATCTCAGCTATTATAAGAGCTAGAACTACCAAATTTGGTGACAAAATGTGTTATTATTGCACGCTGATCAAGTTTATTTTGGATTTTGGCCACTCCGCCTTCCGCCCCTGTAAATTGAAAAAATTAATTACAAGCGCCATTTTGATGCCATATTGTTCATTTTGGACTACATGATAACTATAGATAGCCAGATGATCTCTGAAAAGTTGGTAACAATCGGATAATAAACACAGAAGTTATTCAGCTAAACGTTTTCCATAGCTGTAAGCACCGCTGCCGGCAGCGCAAATTCTTTATTTGTACAGGAAATAATAAGAATGCCTTACAATGCAAATTTTTGCAGTTGTTCGATAACAGCGTTAGTAGCTTAGTGGAAAAGCAATGAACTCCTGAACCGACAGGCCCGTCGTTCGATTCCCAGTTCATGCCGCTTAAGATTTTTTTTTTTTTTTTTTAAGAACTAATACTTTAATTTTTGAATATGCATTAATTGGTGGTCGTGCATTTTATTTAAAAATTTTTTAATCGCTCACAATGAACTTTGTTAACAAGTGGAGAAGTGACGGTCTCTTAAATCAGCTGTGTGCGATTGTTAGAGCGCAGCTTTTTCTTATATTTTTTATTTTTATTATACCCGCTACTCATAGAGTAGAAGGGTATTATAACTTTGTTCAAACTGAAAATGTATGTAACAGGCAGAAGGAGACACCTCCGACCCCATAACGTATATATATTCTGGCTCAGGATCAACACCCGAGTCGATATAGCCATGCCCGTCTGTCCGTCTGTCTGTCTGTCCGTCTGTCTGTTCGTGTGAAAATCTAGATCTCAGCTATTATAAGAGCTAGAAATACCAAATTTGGTGACAGTATGTGTTATTACTGGACGCTGATCAAGTTTATTTTGGATTTTGGCCACGCCCCCTTCCGCCCCTGTAAATAAAAAACAAGTTGATTACAAGCGCAATTTTGATGTCATATTGTTTATTTTCGGTTTATTCGATAACTATTGCTAGCCAGATGATCTCTGAAAATTTGGTAACAATCGGATAATAAACACAGAAGTTATTTAGCTTAACGTTTTCCATAGCGGTAAGGAGCGCTGCCGGCAGCGCAAATTCTTTATTTGTACAGGAAACAATAAGAATGCCTTAAAATGCAAATTTTTGCAGTTGTTGGATAACAGCGTCAGTAGCTTAGTGGAAAAGCGATGAACTCCTGAACCGACAGGCCCGTGGTTCGATTCCCAGTTCACGCCGCTTAAGCTTTTTCTTTTTACACCCGCTACTCATAGAGTAGAAGGGTATTATAACTATGTTCAAAACGAAAATGTATGTAACAGGCAAAAGGAGACACCTCCGACCCCAAAAAGTATATATATTCTCAGGATCAACAGCCGAGTCGATATAGCCATGTCCGTCTGTCCGTCTGTCTGTCTGTCTGTCTGTCTGTCTGTCCGTGTGAAAATCAAGATCTCAGCTATTATAAGAGCTAGAACTACCTAATTTGGTGACAGTATGTGTTATTATTGCACGCTGATCAAGTTTATTTTGGATTTTGGCCACGCCCCCTTCCGCCCCTGTAAATAAAAAAAAATTGATTACAAGCGCCATTTTGATGCCATATTGTTCATTTTCGGTTTATTCGATAACTATTGCTAGCCAGATGATCTCTGAAAATTTGGTAACAATCGGATAATAAACACAGAAGTTATTCAGCTTAACGTTTTCCATAGCGGTAAGGAGCGCTGCCGGCAGCGCAAATTCTTTATTTGTACAGGAAACAATAAGAATGCCTTAAATTGCAAATTTTTGCAGTTGTTGGATAACAGCGTCAGTAGCTTAGTGGAAAAGCGATGAACTCCCTGAACCGACAGGCCCGTGGTTCGATTCCCAGTTCACGCCGCTTAAGCTTTTTCTTTTTACACCCGCTGCTCATAGAGTAGAAGGGTATTATAACTATGCTCAAATCGAAAATGTATGTAACAGGCAAAAGGAGACACCTCCGACCCCATAAAGTATATATATTCTCAGGATCAACAGCCGAGTCGATATAGCCATGTCCGTCTGTCCGTCTGTCTGTCTGTCTGTCTGTCCGTGTGAAAATCAAGATCTCAGAAATTATAAGAGCTAGAACTACCTAATTTGGTGACAGTATGTGTTATTATTGCACGCTGATCAAGTTTATTTTGGATTTTGGCCACGCCCCCTTCCGCCCCTGTAAATAAAAAAAAATTGATTACAAGCGCCATTTGGATGCCATATTGTTCATTTTCGGTTTATATTATAACTATAGCTAGCCAGATGATCTCTGAAAATTTGGTAACAATCGGATAATAAACACAAAAGTTATTCAGCTTAACGTTTTCCATAGCTGTAAGCAGCGCTGCCGGCAGCGCAAATTCTTTATTTGTACAGGAAATAATAAGAATGCCTTACAATGCAAATTTTTGCAGTTGTTGGATAACAGCGTCAGTAGCTTAGTGGAAAAGCGATAAACTCCTGAACCGACAGGCTCGTGTTTCGATTCCCAGTTCACGCCGCTTAATCTTTTTTCTTTTACACCCGCTACTCATAGAGTAGAAGGGTATTATAACTATGTTCAAAACGAAAATGTATGTAACAGGCAAAAGGAGACACCTCCGACCCCAAAAAGTATATATATTCTCAGGATCAACAGCCGAGTCGATATAGCCATGTCCGTCTGTCCGTCTGTCTGTCTGTCTGTCTGTCCGTGTGAAAATCAAGATCTCAGAAATTATAAGAGCTAGAACTACCTAATTTGGTGACAGTATGTGTTATTATTGCACGCTGATCAAGTTTATTTTGGATTTTGGTTACGCCCCCTTCCGCCCCTGTAAATAAAAAAAAATTGATTACAAGCGCCATTATGATGCCATATTGTTCATTTTCGGTTTATAGGATAACTATAGCTAGCCAGATGATCTCTGAAAATTTGGTAACAATCGGATAATAAACACAAAAGTTATTCAGCTTAACGTTTTCCATAGCTGTAAGCAGCGCTGCCGGCAGCGCAAATTCTTTATTTGTACAGGAAATAATAAGAATGCCTTACAATGCAAATTTTTGCAGTTGTTGGATAACAGCGTCAGTAGCTTAGTGGAAAAGCGATAAACTCCTGAACCGACAGGCTCGTGTTTCGATTCCCAGTTCATGCCGCTTAAGCTTTTTCTTTTTATACCCGCTGCTCATAGAGTAGAAGGGTATTATAACTTTGTTCAAACCGAAAATGTATGTAACAGGCAGAAGGAGACACCTCCGACCCCATAAAGTATATATATTCTGGCTCAGGATCAACAGCCGACTCGATATAGCCATGTCCGTCTGTCCGTCTGTCTGTCTGTCTGTCTGTCCGTCTGTCCGTCTGTCTGTCCGTGTGAAAATATAGATCTCAGCTATTATAAGAGCTAGAACTACCTAATTTGGTGACAGTATGTGTTATTATTGCACGCTGATCAAGTTTATTTTGGATTTTGGCCACGCCCCCTTCCGCCCCTGTAAATAAAAAAAAATTGATTACAAGCGCAATTTTGCCGTATTGCCATATTGTTCATTTTCGGTTAATATGATAACAATAGCTAGCCAGATGATCTCTGAAAAGTTGGTAACAATCGGATAATAAACACAGAAGTTATTCAGCTTAACGTTTTCCATAGCTGTAAGCAGCGCTGCCGGTAGCGCAAATTCTTTATTTGTACAGGAAATAATAAGAATGCCTTACAATGCAAATTTTTGCAGTTGTTGGATAACAGCGTCAGTAGCTTAGTGGAAAAGCGATGAACTCCTGAACCGACAGGCTCGTGTTTCGATTCCCAGTTCATGGCGCTTAAGCTTTTTCTTTTTTATACCCGCTACTCATAGAGTAGAAGGGTATTATAACTTTGTTCAAACCGAAAATGTATGTATCAGGCAGAAGGAGACACCTCCGACCCCATAAAGTATATATATTCTGGCTCAGGATCAACAGCCGACTCGATATAGCCATGTCCGTCTGTCCGTCTGTCTGTCTGTCTGTCTGTCTGTCCGTCTGTCCGTCTGTCTGTCCGTGTGAAAATATAGATCTCAGCTATTATAAGAGCTAGAACTACCTAATTTGGTGACAGTATGTGTTATTATTGCACGCTGATCAAGTTTATTTTGGATTTTGGCCACGCCCCCTTCCGCCCTGTAAACAAAAAAAAATTGATTACAAGCGCAATTTTGCCGTATTGCCATATTGTTCATTTTCGGTTTATATGATAACAATAGCTAGCCAGACGATCTCTGAAAATTTGGTAACAATCGGATAATAAACACAGAAGTTATTCAGCTTAACATTTTCCATAGCTGTAAGCAGCGCTGCCGGCAGCGCAAATTCTTTATTTGTACAAGAAATAATAAGAATGCCTTACAATGCAAATTTTTGCAGTTGTTGGATAACAGCGTCAGTAGCTTAGTGGAAAAGCGATGAACTCCTGAACCGACAGGCTCGTGTTTCGATTCCCAGTTCATGCCGCTTAAGCTTTTTCTTTTTTATACCCGCTACTCATAGAGTAGAAGGGTATTATAACGTGTTCAAACCGAAAATGTATGTAACAGGCAAAAGGAGACACCTCCGACCCCATAAAGTATATATATTCTCAGGATCAACAGCCGAGTCGATATAGCCATGTCCGTCTGTCCGTCTGTCTGTCTGTCTGTCTGTCCGTGTGAAAATCAAGATCTCAGAAATTATAAGAGCTAGAACTACCTAATTTGGTGACAGTATGTGTTATTATTGCACGCTGATCAAGTTTATTTTGGATTTTGGCCACGCCCCCTTCCGCCCCTGTAAATAAAAAAAAATTGATTACAAGCGCCATTTTGATGCCATATTGTTCATTTTCGCTGTATATGATAACTATAGCTAGCCAGATGATCTCTGAAAATTTGGTAACAATCGGATAATAAACATAGAAGTTATTCAGCTAAACGTTTTCCATAGCTGTAAGCAGCGCTGCCGGCAGCGCAAATTCTTTATTTGTACAGGAAATAATAAGAATGCCTTACAATGCAAATTTTTGCAGTTGTTGGATAATAGCGTCAGTAGCTTAGTGGAAAAGCGATGAACTCCTGAACCGACAGGCCCGTGGTTCGATTCCCAGTTCATGCCGCTTAAGCTTTTTCTTTTTATACCCGCTACTCATAGAGTAGAAGGGTATTATAACTTTGTTCAAACCGAAAATGTATGTAACAGGCAGAAGGAGACACCTCCGACCCCATAAAGTATATATATTCTGGCTCGGGATCAACAGCCGAGTCGATATAGCCATGTCCGTCTATCCGTCTGTCCGTCTGTCTGTCTGTCCGTGTGAAAATCTAGATCTCAGCTATTATAAGAGCTAGAACTACCAAATTTGGTGACAGTATGTGTTATTATTGCAGGCTGATCAAGTTTATTTTGGATTTTGGCCACGCCCCCTTCCGCCCCTGTAAATAAAAAAAAATTGATTACAAGCGCCATTTTGATGCCATATTGTTCATTTTCGCTGCATATGATAACTATAGCTAGCCAGATGATCTCTGAAAATTTGGTAACAATCGGATAATAAACACAGAAGTTATTCAGCTAAACGTTTTCCATAGCTGTAAGCAGCGCTGCCGGCAGCGCAAATTCTTTATTTGTACAGGAAATAATAAGAATGCCTTACAATGCAAATTTTTGCAGTTGTTGGATAACAGCATCAGTAGCTTAGTGGAAAAGCGATGAACTCCTGAACCGACAGGCCCGTGGTTCGATTCCCAGTTCATGCCGCTTAAGCTTTTTCTTTTTATACCCGCTACTCATTGAGTAGAAGGGTAATATAACTTTTTTCAAACCGAAAATGTATGTAACAGGCAGAAGGAGACACCTCCGACCCCATAAAGTATATATATTCTGGCTCAGGATAAACAGCCGTGTCGATATAGCCATGTCCGTCTGTCCGTCTGTCTGTCTGTCCGTCTGTCCGTCTGTTTGTCCGTGTGAAAATCTAGATCTCAGCTATTATAAGAGCTAGAACTACCAAATTTGGTGACAAAATGTGTTATTATTGCACGCTGATCAAGTTTATTTTGGATTTTGGCCACTCCGCCTTCCGCCCCTGTAAATTGAAAAAAATTAATTACAAGCGCCATTTTGATGCCATATTGTTCATTTTGGACTACATGATAACTATAGATAGCCAGATGATCTCTGAAAAGTTGGTAACAATCGGATAATAAACACAGAAGTTATTCAGCTAAACGTTTTCCATAGCTGTAAGCACCGCTGCCGGCAGCGCAAATTCTTTATTTGTACAGGAAATAATAAGAATGCCTTACAATGCAAATTTTTGCAGTTGTTCGATAACAGCGTTAGTAGCTTAGTGGAAAAGCAATGAACTCCTGAACCGACAGGCCCGTCGTTCGATTCCCAGTTCATGCCGCTTAAGATTTTTCTTTTTTTTTTTAAGAACTAATACTTTAATTTTTGAATATGCATTAATTGGTGGTCGTGCATTTTATTTAAAAATTTTTTAATCGCTCACAATGAACTTTGTTAACAAGTGGAGAAGTGACGGTCTCTTAAATCAGCTGTGTGCGATTGTTAGAGCGCAGCTTTTTCTTATATTTTTTATTTTTATTATACCCGCTACTCATAGAGTAGAAGGGTATTATAACTTTGTTCAAACCGAAAATGTATGTAACAGGCAGAAGGAGACACCTCCGACCCCATAACGTTATATATATTCTGGCTCAGGATCAACACCCGAGTCGATATAGCCATGCCCGTCTGTCCGTCTGTCTGTCTGTCCGTCTGTCTGTTCGTGTGAAAATCTAGATCTCAGCTATTATAAGAGCTAGAAATACCAAATTTGGTGACAGTATGTGTTATTACTGCACGCTGATCAAGTTTATTTTGGATTTTGGCCACGCCCCCTTCCGCCCCTGTAAATAAAAAAAAAGTTGATTACAAGCGCAATTTTGATGTCATATTGTTTATTTTCGGTTTATATGATAACTATTGCTAGCCAGATGATCTCTGAAAATTTGGTAACAATCGGATAATAAACACAGAAGTTATTTAGCTTAACGTTTTCCATAGCGGTAAGTGAGCGCTGCCGGCAGCGCAAATTCTTTATTTGTACAGGAAACAATAAGAATGCCTTAAAATGCAAATTTTTGCAGTTGTTGGATAACAGCGTCAGTAGCTTAGTGGAAAAGCGATGAACTCCTGAACCGACAGGCCCGTGGTTCGATTCCCAGTTCACGCCGCTTAAGCTTTTTCTTTTTACACCCGCTACTCATAGAGTAGAAGGGTATTATAACTATGTTCAAAACGAAAATGTATGTAACAGGCAAAAGGAGACACCTCCGACCCCAAAAAGTATATATATTCTCAGGATCAACAGCCGAGTCGATATAGCCATGTCCGTCTGTCCGTCTGTCTGTCTGTCTGTCTGTCTGTCCGTGTGAAAATCAAGATCTCAGAAATTATAAGAGCTAGAACTACCTAATTTGGTGACAGTATGTGTTATTATTGCACGCTGATCAAGTTTATTTTGGATTTTGGCCACGCCCCCTTCCGCCCCTGTAAATAAAAAAAAAAATTGATTACAAGCGCCATTTTGATGCCATATTGTTCATTTTCGGTTTATTCGATAACTATTGCTAGCCAGATGATCTCTGAAAATTTGGTAACAATCGGATAATAAACACAGAAGTTATTCAGCTTAACGTTTTCCATAGCGGTAAGGAGCGCTGCCGGCAGCGCAAATTCTTTATTTGTACAGGAAACAATAAGAATGCCTTAAATTGCAAATTTTTGCAGTTGTTGGATAACAGCGTCAGTAGCTTAGTGGAAAAGCGATGAACTCCTGAACCGACAGGCCCGTGGTTCGATTCCCAGTTCACGCCGCTTAAGCTTTTTCTTTTTACACCCGCTGCTCATAGAGTAGAAGGGTATTATAACTATGCTCAAAACGAAAATGTATGTAACAGGCAAAAGGAGACACCTCCGACCCCATAAAGTATATATATTCTCAGGATCAACAGCCGAGTCGATATAGCCATGTCCGTCTGTCCGTCTGTCTGTCTGTCTGTCTGTCCGTGTGAAAATCAAGATCTCAGAAATTATAAGAGCTAGAACTACCTAATTTGGTGACAGTATGTGTTATTATTGCACGCTGATCAAGTTTATTTTGGATTTTGGCCACGCCCCCTTCCGCCCCTGTAAATAAAAAAAAATTGATTACAAGCGCCATTTGGATGCCATATTGTTCATTTTCGGTTTATATGATAACTATAGCTAGCCAGATGATCTCTGAAAATTTGGTAACAATCGGATAATAAACACAAAAGTTATTCAGCTTAACGTTTTCCATAGCTGTAAGCAGCGCTGCCGGCAGCGCAAATTCTTTATTTGTACAGGAAATAATAAGAATGCCTTACAATGCAAATTTTTGCAGTTGTTGGATAACAGCGTCAGTAGCTTAGTGGAAAAGCGATAAACTCCTGAACCGACAGGCTCGTGTTTCGATTCCCAGTTCACGCCGCTTAATCTTTTTCTTTTTACACCCGCTACTCATAGAGTAGAAGGGTATTATAACTATGTTCAAAACGAAAATGTATGTAACAGGCAAAAGGAGACACCTCCGACCCCAAAAAGTATATATATTCTCAGGATCAACAGCCGAGTCGATATAGCCATGTCCGTCTGTCCGTCTGTCTGTCTGTCTGTCTGTCCGTGTGAAAATCAAGATCTCAGAAATTATAAGAGCTAGAACTACCTAATTTGGTGACAGTATGTGTTATTATTGCACGCTGATCAAGTTTATTTTGGATTTTGGTTACGCCCCCTTCCGCCCCTGTAAATAAAAAAAAAATTGATTACAAGCGCAATTATGATGCCATATTGTTCATTTTCGGTTTATAGGATAACTATAGCTAGCCAGATGATCTCTGAAAATTTGGTAACAATCGGATAATAAACACAAAAGTTATTCAGCTTAACGTTTTCCATAGCTGTAAGCAGCGCTGCTGGCAGCGCAAATTCTTTATTTGTACAGGAAATAATAAGAATGCCTTACAATGCAAATTTTTGCAGTTGTTGGATAACAGCGTCAGTAGCTTAGTGGAAAAGCGATAAACTCCTGAACCGACAGGCTCGTGTTTCGATTCCCAGTTCATGCCGCTTAAGCTTTTTCTTTTTATACCCGCTGCTCATAGAGTAGAAGGGTATTATAACTTTGTTCAAACCGAAAATGTATGTAACAGGCAGAAGGAGACACCTCCGACCCCATAAAGTATATATATTCTGGCTCAGGATCAACAGCCGACTCGATATAGCCATGTCCGTCTGTCCGTCTGTCTGTCTGTCTGTCTGTCTGTCCGTCTGTCCGTCTGTCTGTCCGTGTGAAAATATAGATCTCAGCTATTATAAGAGCTAGAACTACCTAATTTGGTGACAGTATGTGTTATTATTGCACGCTGATCAAGTTTATTTTGGATTTTGGCCACGCCCCCTTCCGCCCCTGTAAATAAAAAAAAAATTGATTACAAGCGCAATTTTGCCGTATTGCCATATTGTTCATTTTCGGTTAATATGATAACAATAGCTAGCCAGATGATCTCTGAAAAGTTGGTAACAATCGGATAATAAACACAGAAGTTATTCAGCTTAACGTTTTCCATAGCTGTAAGCAGCGCTGCCGGTAGCGCAAATTCTTTATTTGTACAGGAAATAATAAGAATGCCTTACAATGCAAATTTTTGCAGTTGTTGGATAACAGCGTCAGTAGCTTAGTGGAAAAGCGATAAACTCCTGAACCGACAGGCTCGTGTTTCGATTCCCAGTTCATGCCGCTTAAGCTTTTTCTTTTTTATACCCGCTACTCATAGAGTAGAAGGGTATTATAACTTTGTTCAAACCGAAAATGTATGTATCAGGCAGAAGGAGACACCTCCGACCCCATAAAATATATATATTCTGGCTCAGGATCAACAGCCGACTCGATATAGCCATGTCCGTCTGTCCGTCTGTCTGTCTGTCTGTCTGTCTGTCTGTCTGTCCGTCTGTCCGTCTGTCTGTCCGTGTGAAAATATAGATCTCAGCTATTATAAGAGCTAGAACTACCTAATTTGGTGACAGTATGTGTTATTATTGCACGCTGATCAAGTTTATTTTGGATTTTGGCCACGCCCCCTTCCGCCCTGTAAATAAAAAAAAATTGATTACAAGCGCAATTTTGCCGTATTGCCATATTGTTCATTTTCGGTTTATATGATAACAATAGCTAGCCAGACGATCTCTGAAAATTTGGTAACAATCGGATAATAAACACAGAAGTTATTCAGCTTAACATTTTCCATAGCTGTAAGCAGCGCTGCCGGCAGCGCAAATTCTTTATTTGTACAAGAAATAATAAGAATGCCTTACAATGCAAATTTTTGCAGTTGTTGGATAACAGCGTCAGTAGCTTAGTGGAAAAGCGATGAACTCCTGAACCGACAGGCTCGTGTTTCGATTCCCAGTTCATGCCGCTTAAGCTTTTTCTTTTTTATACCCGCTACTCATAGAGTAGAAGGGTATTATAACTTTGTTCAAACCGAAAATGTATGTAACAGGCAGAAGGAGACACCTCCGACCCCATAAAGTATATATATATTCTGGCTCAGGATCAACAGCCGACTCGATATAGCCATGTCCGTCTGTCCGTCTGTCTGTCTGTCTGTCTGTCCGTCTGTCCGTCTGTCTGTCCGTGTGAAAATATAGATCTCAGCTATTATAAGAGCTAGAACTACCTAATTTGGTGACAGTATGTGTTATTATTGCACGCTGATCAAGTTTATTTTGGATTTTGACCACGCCCCCTTCCGCCCCCGCAAATCGAAAAACATTGATAACAAGTGCAATTTTGATGCCATATTGTTCATTTTCGGATTACATGATAACTATAGCTAGCGAGATAATCTCTGAAAATTTGGTAACAATCGCATAATAAACACAGAAGTTATTCAGCTTAACGTTTTCCATAGCTGTAAGCAGCCCTGCCGGCAGCGCTGCTTGCAGCATTGTGCCGAATCGTATGTGCGTGTACGGTGGTGAGATGGGTTAAGTTGTGGACTGCAAAACGAACAGTACTATTATGCATTTACGGGTTCGAGTTCCGCCCGCATCAAAAATTAAATGTGTGCAAAAATGTTTTTTTTTTTTTATTTTAAATTTTGACTTTGCATAAATATTATAAGTCCATAGCCTTTTACGGTCAAAATATGATTGTAGCCGTTTTTTTGTTCCGCAAATAAATTTTGTACAAGCAGCTAGGGTAGCGGGGTATTACAGTCGAGCACACTCGACTGTAGCTTTCTTTACTTTTTTTTTTATTTTATATTTTGACATTGCATAAATATTATAAGTCCATAGACTTTTACGGTCAAAATATGATTGTAGCCGTTTTTTGTTCCGCTTATTAATTATGTACAAGCAGCTGGGTAGCGGGTATATTACAGTCGAGCACACTGGACTGTAGCTTTCTTACTTGTTTTAACAAAATTTATTAAAAGTTAGAGTGTTCTAGAACACTTTCCATTCAAGTATATAAAGAATTATTAAAAAGGCACATATTGTTTTTTACATGCACGTATTCGATTTATAGTTTTCGACAGGTAGAATTATTATTTTTACTGTTTAAGTGATAAATCTTGGATTTTTTGGTACCTGAATAAAAGTTATACGTTTTCAATACTTTTTACTCCCTTGCCGGAAGCGCTGCTTGCAGCATTGTGCCGAATAGTGTGTGCGTGTACGGTGGTGAAATGGGTTAAGTTGTGGACTGCATAACGAAGAGAACTATTATGCATTTATGTGTTCGAGTCCCACCCGCATCAAAAATTAAATGTGTGCAAAAAAATTTTTTTTTTATTTTAGACTTTGACTTTGGATAAATATTGTAAGTCCATGCCCTTTTACGGTCAAATATGATTGTAGCCGTTCTTTATTGTTCCGCAAATAATTTTGATGTACGAACAGCTGGGTAGCGGGTATATTACAGTCGAGCACACTCGAATGTAGCTTTCTTACTTGTTTATTTTTATTTTTTATTTAATTGTATGTTTAAGTTATGAGAATAAATATCAATAAAAACACGCATCATGCATTCAGACTTTGTTTTTGTCGTGCAAGAATTTCAGAATGGTCTCATAATGTAACTTTGTCAAAATTTTCGTAATGGCCTAATGACCGAATGGAGTAGTGGTGGACCTCTTAGGTAATGGGTCCAAGGTTCGATTCCGCATGCATGCGTATCATGGTAGGGGAGATCGAACTTTTGTTATTTTTTGCAAATAAAAGTTTTTGCCTCCCTTTTTGAGCTACCTTCATGAAACTTTGAAACATGTTTCTTATTGCTGCCCGCTGTAAATTAGTCGGAACGAGCCGGAACGGACCGATACATCGTATAGATGCCATAGAACCTATCGATCGTTTTTTTTAACAAAATTTATTAAAAGTTAGAGTGCTCTAGAACACTTTCCATTCAAGTATATAAAGAATTATTAAAAGGGCACATATTGTTTTTTACATGCACGTATTCGATTTATAGTCTTCGACAGGTAGAATTATTATTTTTACTGTTTAAGTGATAAATCTTGGATTTTTTGGTACCTGAATAAAAGTTATACGTTTTCAATACTTTTTACTCCTTTTGCCGGAAGCGCTGCTTGCAGCATTGTGCCGAATAGTGTGTGCGTGTACGGTGGTGAAATGGGTTAAGTTGTGGACTGCATAACGAACAGAACTATTATGGATTTATGGGTTCGAGTCCCACCCGCATCAATAATTAAATGTGTGCAAAAAATTATTTTTTTTATTTTAGATTTTGACTTTGCATAAATATTGTAAGTCCATGGCCTTTTACGGTTAAAATATGATTGTATCCCTTCCTTATTGTTCCGCAAATAATTTTGATGTACGAGCAGCTGGGTAGCGGGTATATTACAGTCGAGCACACTCGAATGTAGCTTTCTTACTTGTTTATTTTTATTTTTTATTTAATTGTATGTTTAAGTTATGAGAATAAATATCAATAAAAACACGCATCATGCATTCAGACTTTGTTTTTGTCGTGCAAGAATTTCAGAATGGTCTCATAATGTAACTTTGTCAAAATTTTCGTAATGGCCTAATGACCGAATGGAGTAGTGGTGGACCTCTTAGGTAATGGGTCCAAGGTTCGACTCCGCATGCATGCGTATCATGGTAGGGGAGATCGAACTTTGTTATTTTTTGCAAATAAAAGTTTTTGCCTCCCTTTTGAGCTACCTTCATGAAACTTTGAAACATGTTTCTTATTGCTGCCCGCTGTAAATTAGTCGGAACGAGCCGGAACGGACCGATACATCGTATAGATGCCATAGAACTCATCGATCGTTTTTTTTAACAAAATTTATTAAAAGTTAGAGTGCTCTAGAACACTTTCCATTCAAGTATATAAAGAATTATTAAAAGGGCACATATTGTTTTTTACATGCACGTATTCGATTTATAGTCTTCGACAGGTAGAATTATTATTTTTACTGTTTAAGTGATAAATCTTGGATATTTTGGTACCTGAATAAAAGTTATACGTTTTCAATACTTTTTACTCCTTTTGCCGGAAGCGCTGCTTGCAGCATTGTGCCGAATAGTGTGTGCGTGTACGGTGGTGAAATGGGTTAAGTTGTGGACTGCATAACGAACAGAACTATTATGGATTTATGGGTTCGAGTCCCACCCGCATCAAAAATTAAATGTGTGCAAAAAAATTTTTTTTTTTTATTTTAGATTTTGACTTTGCATAAATATTGTAAGTCCATGGCCTTTTACGGTTAAAATATGATTGTATCCCTTCTTTATTGTTCCGCAAATAATTTTGATGTACGAGCAGCTGGGTAGCGGGTATATTACATTCGAGCACACTCGAATGTAGCTTTCTTACTTGTTTATTTTTATTTATTATTTAATTGTATGTTTAAGTTATGAGAATAAATATCAACAAAAACACGCATCATGCATTCAGACTTTGTTTTTGTCGTGCAAGAATTTCAGAATGGTCTCATAATGTAACTTTGTCAAAATTTTCGTAATGGCTTAATGACCGGTGGAAATATGATTGTAGCCTTTTTTTTGTTCCGCAAATAAATGATGTACGAGCAGCTGGGTAGCGGGTATATTACAGTCGAGCACACTCCAATGTAGCTTTCTTACTTGTTTTTAATCTTTTTTTTGCCTTTTTTGACCTTTTTTGACCTTTTTCTGTCCATTTTTTGACCGTTTTTCGCTTTTTTTCTCCATTTTTTTTTGTACCTTTTTTGCTTTTTTTCTCCATTTTTTTGGCCTTTTTTGGAACTTTTTCTCCATTTATTTGGCCTTGTTTTCCTTTTTTGACTTTTTTATTTACCGTTTTTGGCCTTTATTCTCCATGTTTGTTTGCCTTATTTGGCCCATTTTCTCCATTTCTTGGGCCTTTTTTGGTTTTTTTCCCCTTTTTCTCTCGATTTTTCTTCCTTTTTTTGCCTTTTTCTCTCCATTTTTTTTTTTACCTTTTTTGGCCTTTTTGGCTTTTTTCTCTCCATTTTTCTTCCTTTTTTTTTTTTGGTTTTTTGGCCTTCTTCTCTCCATCTTTTTGGCCTTCTTCGACGTTTTTTCTCTCCATTTTTTCTCATATTTTGGCCTTTTTCTCTACATTTTTTGTTCACCTCTTTTGTCCTTTTTTCTTTCCATTTTTTACCTAATTTGCCCTTTTTTCTCTCCATTTTCCCTCCGTTTTTTGCCCTTTTTTTTTGCCTTTTTCGTATTTTTGGCCTCTTTGGCCTTTTCTCTCTCCATTTTTTTTTTGCTTTTTGGGCTATTTTAGGACTTTGAGAACTTGAGAGAGTTTTTGGCTTTTTGTCCTTTTTTCTCTTCATTTTTGGCCTTTTTTGGCCTTTTTTCTCTCCATTTTTTGGCCTTTTTTCTCTTCATTTTTCCTCCTTTTTTTGCATTTTTTCTCTCCATTTTTTTTTTTTTTTTGACCTTTTTCTGTAAATTTTTTTTACCCTTTTTGACCATTTTTCTCCATTATTTTTTTTTGGCATTTTTTGGCCTTTTTCCCAAATTTTTGGCTTTTTTGGCCTTATTTGATTATTTGATTTTTTCGCCATTTTTTTGCCTTTTTGACCCTTTTTCTCTCCATTTTTACCATTTTTGACCCTTTTTTCTCAGTTTTTTGACCTTTTTCTCCATTTTTTTGGCTTTTTTGACGTTTTTTGGCCTTTTTTGGCCTTTTATTCTCCTTTTTTGGCCTTTTTGACCTTTTTTTTAGCCTTTTTTCTCCATTTTTTGCCTTTTTTGACCTTTTTGGCCTTTTTTCCCCTTTTTTGTCCTTTTTCTCCATTACTACTCATAGAGTAGAAGGGTATTATAACTTTGTTCAAACCGAAAATATATGTAACAGGCAGAAGGAGACACCTCCGACCCCATAAAGTATAGTTAGCCATGTCCGTCTGTCTGTCCGTGTGAAAATCTAGATCTCAGCTATTATAAAAGCTAGGACTACCAAATTTGGTGACAATATGTGTTATTATTGCACGCTGATCAACTTTATTTTGGATTTTGGCCACGCCCCCTTCCGCCCCCGAGCACACTCGACTGTAGCTTTCTTACTTGTTTTTTTTATTTTAGATTTTGACTTTGCATAAATATTGTAAGTCCATAGCCTTTTACGGTCAAAATATGATTGTAGCCTTTTTTTTTGTTCCGCAAATAAATGATGTACGAGCAGCTGGGTAGCGGGTATATTACAGTCGAGCACACTCCAATGTAGCTTTCTTACTGTTTTTTAAATTTTTTTGCCTTTTTTGACCTTTTTGACCTTTTTCTCTCCATTTTTTTTACCGTTTTTTCGCTTTTTTTCTCCATTTTTTTTTTACCTTTTTTTGACCTATTTTCTCCATTTTTTGCCTTTTTTGGATCTTTTTTCTCCATTTTTTGGCCCTTTTTTTTATTTTTGGCATTTTCTTTGGTTTTTTTCCATTTTTTTTTTTATTTTTTTTTTTTTTTTTTTTTTTTTTTTTTTCCATTTTTTCTTTTTTTTCGCCTTTTTCTTTTTGATCGTTTTTCTCGATTTTTTTTATTTTTTTTCATTTTTTCTTTTTTATTTTGGCCTTTTTTTATTTTTCTCCATTTTTTTTTTTTTTTTTTTTTTTCTTTTTTTGGCATTTTTTTATTTTTTTTTATTTTTTTTAGTATTTTTTTTCCATTTTTTTGTTTTTTTTCATTTTTTTTTTCATTTTTTTTTTTGGCCTTTTTCTCTCCATTTTTTTATTTTTTTTTTTTTTCCATTTTTTTTTTTTTTTTTGCCATTTTTTTCCATTTTTTTGCCCTTTTTTTTCTTTTTTTTTTTTTTTTTTTTTTTTGGCCTTTTTTCTTTTTTTCCATTTTTATTTTTTGGCCTTTTTTTTGATTTTTTCCATTTTTTGATTTTTGTCCTTTTTTTTTTCATTTTTTTTTTACCTTTTTTCATTTTTTTTTTTTTTTAAAATTTTTTTCATTTTTTTTTGCATTTTTTTTGTTTTTTCTCCATTTTTTTTATTTTTTTTTTTTGTTTTGGATTTTTTCATTTTTCCATTTTTTTTTTTTCCATTTTTTTTTTTTTTTTTTTTTTTGTTTTTTTTTTTTTTTTTTTTATTTTTTTATCTTTTTTTCATTTTTTTTTTCCATTTTTTTTTTTGTCCTTTTTTCCATTTTTTATTTTTTTTTTTTTTTTGGGTGTTTTTTTCAATTTTTTTCATTTTTTATTTTTTTTTTTTGGCCATTTTTCCATTTTTTTTGATTTTTTTTGATTTTTTTACTTTTTTTTTTTTCTCTTTTTTTTTGACCTTTTTGTTTTTTATTTTATATTTTTTTTTTTTTTTTTTTTTTGACCTTTTTTTTTTTTTTTATTTTTTTTTTTTTCCATTTTTCATTTTGCCTTTTTTTCCATTTTTATTTTGGTCTTTTTTTTTTTTTTTTTCCATTTTTGATATTTTTCCATTTTATTTTTGTTTCTTTTTTACATTTTGGTATTTTTTCTCCATTTGTTTTGCTTTTTTTTTTTTTTTTTTTTTTTTTTTTTTTGTCTTTTTTTTGATCTTTTTCTTTTTCATTTTTTTTTGCAGTTTTTTCCATTTTTTTTTTTTTTTTTTTATCTTTTTTTTTGATTTTTTTTTTTTCCATTTTAGTTTTTTTTTTTTTCGTTTTTTATTTTTTTTTATTTTTTTTTTTTTTTCCATTTTTATTTTTTTTTTTTAACTTTTTTCTTTTTTTTTTTCGATCTTTTTTTATTTTTCTTTTATTTTTTTTTTTTAACTTTTTTTTCCATTTTTTTCCTTTTTTTTTTTTTTTTTTCCATTTTTTATTTTTTTTATTTTTTTTCCATTTTTTTTTTTACATTTTTTGATTGTTTTTTTTTTTTCCCATTTTTTTTTTATCCTTTTGGCCTTTTTTTTTTTCCTTTTTTTTTTTTATTTTCGTTTTTTTTTTTTTGTTTTTTTTATTTGTTTTTTTTCATTTTTTTTTTTTTTTTCCATTTTTTGTCTTTTCTTTTTTTTTTCCATTTTTCTTTTTTCTTTTCCATTTTGTTTTTTTGGTTTTTTTATTTTTATCTATTTTTTTTCCATTTTGTTTTTTTCCATTTTTTTTTTCCTTTTTTTTTTTTGGCCTTTTTTTGATCTTTTTCCATTTTTTTGACCTTTTTTTTTTTTTTTTATTTTTTTTGCATTTTTTGGTTTTTTTTTTTTTTTTTCATTTTTTTTTCCATTTTTTTTTTTTTCATTTTTTTTTGCCTTTTTGACCATTCTTTTTGACCTTTTTACCCTTTTTTGACCTTTTTTTCCATTTTTTTTTTTTGCCTTTTTTACCTTTTTTTTATATTTTTTCCATTTTATTTTGCCATTTTTTTGTTTTTTTTTTTTTTTACTTTTTGCATTTTTTTTTCTTTTTTTTTTTTTTTTCCATTTTTTTTTGGCCTTTTTTCCTTTTTTAGTTTTTTCCATTTCTTTTTTTTTGCTTTCTCCATTTTTTGTTTTTGCTTTTTTTCTTTTTTATCTTTTTTTGAATCCATTTTTTTGCCTTTTTGTTCCATTTTTTGTCTTTTTTTCCTTTTTTTTCCTTTTTTTTCCTTTTTTTTTTATTTTGGCATTTTTTTCTTTTTCTTTCCATTTTTTTCCCTTTTTTCCATTTTTTTACCCTTTTTTCCATTTTTTTTGGCGTTTTGACATTTTTAACTTTTTTTTTTTTTTTTTCCATCTTTTTTGGCCTTTTTATCTTTTTTCCTTTTTTCCTTTTTCTTTTCCATTTTTTTTTTTCTTTTCTTTTCTTTTCTTTTTTCCTTTTCATTTTTTCTCTTTTTTTATTTTTTTGTCTTTTTTTTTTTTTTTTTTTTCCATTTTTAATTTTTGGTCTTTTTTATTTTTCTTTTTTCTGTTTTTTTTTTTCCATTTTTGTTTTTTGATTTTTTTCATTTTGTATATTTTTTCATTTATTTTTTATTTTTTGACGTCTTTTTTCGATTTTTTTTATCTTTACATTTTCTTTTATCCTTTTGTACCTTTAATTTTGACTTTTCCCTTGGCCGTTTGACCTATTTAGCTTGAGTTTTTTTCATATTTTATCTTTTATTCTTCCAGATTTTTGATATCTTTTCTGATTTTTATTTAGTACTTTTGGTATTTTCATTTTGTTTTTGCCTTTATTGACGATTTTATTTTTTTACCTTTTTTGACCTTTTTTAGCTTCCTTTTTTACCCTTTTCTCCCATTCCTTGGCCTTTATATCTTTTTCCAAAAAAAATTTTTTGGTCTTTATTTTCATTTTTTGGTCTTTTTGATCTTTTTACTTTTCCATCTTATCCTTATTCCCTTTTATCTTCTTTTCCCCATTTTGCTATCTTTTTGATCCTTTTCCTCCATTTTGGTCTTTACCTTTTTTCTCCATTTTGTCTTTGGTCTTTTTGATCCCTTTTTCCATTGAGACTTGATGTGACTTTTGATCTATTTTCCATTTTGGTCTTATCTTTTTTAAGTTTTCCATTTTGGTCTTTGAATCTTACATTTTTTCTCCATAAGTTTATCTTGATCTGTTTTCCATTAACTTTTTTTCTCCATTTTTGATCCTTTTCCATTTTGTTGTTTTTTATGGTCTTGCCTTTTCTCCATTTTGGCCTTTTTGATCCTTTTTTCCATTTTTTTTGCCCTTATTTTGACCCTTTTCCGATTTTATGTTTTGACATTTTTTTTTGTCTTTTTTTTATCTTTTTTGTCTTTTTTTCCATTTTTTATCTTTTTTTGATCTTTTTTTTCTGTCCATTTTATTTACCGTTTTTACTTTTTTTCTCCATTTTTGTTAATTTTTTGATCCTTTTTTTTTTTCTCCATTTTTTTAAATTGTTTTGATCTTTTTTCTCCATTATTTTTTAGATTTTAATTTTTTT